>WNGS01058940.1:0-20080 GCA_020271785.1 Procambarus virginalis
CAGAACGCCAGGAATGAATATGTCAGGATGAGAAGAGAGGCGGAAAGACAATACGAAATGATATCGCAAGCAAGGCAAGACTCAGCCTAAATTGTTGCATAGCCACATCAGGAGAAAAACAACAGTAAAGGAACAGGTTATGAACTGAGGATAGGGCGGAAGGATTCACTACAAATGACAAGGAAGTGTGTGAGGAGTTGAATAAGAAATTCCAGGAGGTCTTCACCTTCGAGCAAGGAGAAATTCCAGAGGTAAGAGAGGGAATAGCTAACCAGGAACCACTGGAAGACTTTGAGATTACCAGCGGGGAAGTAAGGAAGTGTTTACTAGAGTTGGATGTGACAAAGGCTATAGGCCCAGATGGAATCTCCCATGGGTTCTAAAGGAAGGAGCAAGAGAACTGTGCCTACCACTCTCCATTGTGTATAACAAGTCACTGGCAACAGGGAACTGCCAGATATTTGGAAAGCAGCTAACGTAGTCCCGATATACAAGAAAGGGGATAGACAGGAGGCACTGAACTACAGGCCAGTGTCCCTAACCTGCATACCATGCAAGCTGATGGAGAAGATTGTGCGAAAAAAACTAGTGGAGCATCTGGAGCGAAGGAACTTTGTAACACAGCACCAACATGGGTTCAGGGATGGCAGGTCCTGCCTCACAGGGTTACTTGAATTCTACGACCAGGCAACAAAAATAAGGCAAGAAAGAGAAGGGTGGGCAGACTGCATATTTTTGGATTGCCAAAAAGCCTTTGATACAGTGCCACACAAGAGGCTAGTGCGAAAGTTGGAGATGCAGGCTGGAGTGAAAGGGAAGGTACTCCGGTGGATAGAGGAGTACCTAAGCAACAGGAGACAACGAGTCTGTGTGAGGGGTGAAGTCTCAGATTGGCGAGACGTTACAAGTGGAGTTCCGCAGGGGTCAGTCCTTGGACCTATACTGTTTCTGGTATATGTAAATGATCTCCCAGAGGGTATAGATTCGTTCCTCTCAATGTTTGCCGACGATGCAAAAATTATGAGGAGGATTGAAACAGAGGATGATAGTAGGAGGCTACAAGATGACCTAGATAGACTGAGTGAATGGTCCAACAAATGGCTGTTGAAGTTCAACCCAAGTAAATGCAAAGTAATGAAACTAGGCAGTGGATACAGGAGGCCAGACACAGGATACAGAATAGGGGATGAAGTACTTAATGAAACAGACAGAGAGAAAGATCTAGGAGTTGATATCACACCAAACCTGTCTCCTGAAGCCCACATAAAGAGAATAACGTCTGCGGCATATGCGAGGCTGGCTAACATCAGAACGGCGTTCAGGAACCTGTGTAAGGAATCATTCAGAATCTTGTACACCACATATGTAAGACCAATCCTGGAGTACGCGGCCCCAGCATGGAGCCCGTACCTTGTCAAGCACAAGACGAAGCTGGAAAAAGTCCAAAGGTATGCTACTAGACTAGTCCCAGAACTAAGAGGCATGAGTTATGAGGAAAGGCTGCGGGAAATGCAACTTACGACACTGGAAGACAGAAGAGTAAGGGGGGACATGATCACAACCTACAAAATCCTCAGGGAATTGACCGGGTAAACAAGGATGAACTATTCAACACTGGAGGGGCGCGAACAAGGGGACACAGGTGGAAGCTGAGTACCCAAATGAGCCACAGAGACATTGGAAAGAACTTTTTCAGTGTCAGAGTAGTTAGTAAATGGAATGCACTAGGCAGTGATGTGGTGGAGGCTGACTCCATACACAGTTTCAAATGTAGATATGATAGAGCCCAGTAGGCTCAGGAAGCTGTACACCAGTTGATTGACAGTTGAGAGGCGGGACCAAAGAGCCAAAGCTCAACCCCCGCAAGCACAATTAGGTGAGTGCAACAATTAGGTGAGTACGTAGTGTGTGTGTGTGTGTGGTTTTTTTAGTGTCAGCATGGTTGACAAATGGAATGCATTAGGAAGCGATGTGGTGGAGGCTGACTCCATACACAGTTTCAAATGTAGATATGATAGAGCCCAGTAGGCTCAGGAAACTGTACACCTGTTGATTGACGGTTGAGAGGCGGGACCAAAGAGCCAGAGCTCAACCCCCGCAAGCACAACTAGGTGAGTACAACTAGGTGAGTACAAGTGTGTGTGAAGTATGTGCGCGCGCGCGCTATGCAGATTTACATCAATGACAGACATTGTTTTATTGTTAAATAGTTATGTAGTTATATAGATTTAGATTTATAAAAATATTTTGTTGTGTTTATTGTAAAAGTTAAATTGTTTGTGATAATTTATATGTTGTTGTTGTTGTTGTTGCTCTCCTGTTTTGTTCTTCAGTTGCCACGACGAGTTGCATAGTTGCCGGTAGAGGGCGTTGTAGTTGTTGTGTTCAGGTGTGGTGGATGTTCAGGTGTGGTGGGTGTTCAGGTGTGGTGGGTGTTCAGGTGTGGTGGGTGTTCAGGTGTGGAGGGTGTTCAGGTGTGGTGGGTGTTCAGGTGTGGTGGGTGTTCTGGTGGGTGGAGGGTGTTCAGGTGTGGTGGGTGTTCAGGTGTGGAGAGTGTTCAGGTGTGGTGGGTGTTCAGGTGTGGTGGGTGTTCAGGTGTGGAGGGTGTTCAGGTGTGGTAGGTGTTCAGGTGTGGAGAGTGTTCAGGTGTGGAGGGGTGTTCAGGTGTGGAGGGTGTTCAGGTGTGGTGGGTGTTCATGTGTGGGGGTGTTCAGGTGTGGTGGGTGTTCAGGTGTGGTGGGTGTTCAGGTGTGGAGGGTGTTCAGGTGTGGAGGGTGTTCAGGTGTGGAGGGGTTTAGGTGTGGAGGGTGTTCAGGTGTGGTAGGTGTTCAGGTGTGAGGGTGTTCTGGTGTGGTGGGTGTTCAGGTGTGGAGGGTGTTCTGGTGTGGTGGGTGTTCAGGTGTGGAGAGTGTTCAGGTGTGGTGGGTGTTCAGGTGTGGTGGATGTTCAGGTGTGGTGGATGTTCAGGTGTGGTGGGTGTTCAGGTGTGGAGGGTGTTCAGGTGTGGAGGGTGTTCAGGTGTGGAGGGTGTTAAGGTGTGGAGGGTGTTCAGGTGTGGAGGGTGTTCAGGTGTGGTGGGTGTTCAGGTGTGGAGGGTGTTCATGTGTGGAGGGTGTTCAGGTGTGGAGAGTATTCAGGTGTGGAGAGTGTTCAGGTGTGGTGGATGTTCAGGTATGGTGGATGTTCAGGTGTGGTGGATGTTCAGGTGTGGAGGGTGTTCTGGTGTGGTGGGTGTTCAGGTGTGGAGAGTGTTCAGGTGTGGTGGGTGTTCAGGTGTGGAGGGTGTTCAGGTGTGGTGGGCAGAGGTCTGGTGGGTGTTCAGGTGTGGTGGGTGTTCAGGTGTGGAGGGTGTTCAGGTGTGGAGGGTGTTCAGGTGTGGAGGGTGTTCAGGTGGTGGTGGTTTGTTCAGGTGTGGAGGGTGTTCTGGTGTGGTGGGTGTTCAGGTGTGGAGAGTGTTCAGGTGTGGTGGGTGTTCAGGTGTGGTGGATGTTCAGGTGTGGTGGATGTTCAGGTGTGGTGGATGTTCAGGTGTGGAGGGTGTTCAGGTGTGGAGAGTATTCAGGTGTGGAGAGTGTTCAGGTGTGGAGGGTGTTCAGGTGTGGAGGGTGTTCAGGTGTGGAGAGTATTCAGGTGTGGAAAGTGTTCAGGTGTGGAGGGTGTTCAGGTGTGGTGGGTGTTCAGGTGTGTAGGGTTTTCAGGAGTGGAGGGTGTTCAGTTGTGGAGGGAGTTCAGGTGTGGAGGGTGTTCAGTGTGGAGGGTGTTCAGGTGTGGAGGGTGTTCAGGTGTGGAGGGTGTTCAGGTGTGGTGGATGTTCAGGTGTGAAGGGTGTTCTGGTGTAATGGGTGTTCAGGTGTGGAGAGTGTTCAGGTGTGGTGGGTGTTCAGGTGTGGAGGGTTTTCAGGTGTGGAGGGTGTTCAGTTGTGGAGGGAGTTCAGGTGTGGAGGGTGTTCAGTTGTGGAGGGTGTTCAGGTGTGGAGGGTGTTCAGGTGTGGAGGGTGTTCAGGTGTGGAGGGTGTTCAGGTGTGGAGAGTATTCAGGTGTGGAGAGTGTTCAGGTGTGGTGGATGTTCAGGTATGGTGGATGTTCAGGTGTGGTGGATGTTCAGGTGTGGAGGGTGTTCTGGTGTGGTGGGTGTTCAGGTGTGGAGAGTGTTCAGGTGTGGTGGGTGTTCAGGTGTGGAGGGTGTTCAGGTGTGGTGGGCAGAGGTGTGGCGGGTGTTCAGGTGTGGCGGGTGTTCAGGTGTGGTGGGTGTTCAGGTGTGGTGGGTGTTCAGGTCAGGAGGGTGTTCAGGTGTGGAGGGTGTTCAGGTGTGGTGGGTGTTCAGGTGTGGAGAGTGTTCAGGTGTGGAGAGTGTTCAGGTGTGGTGGACGTTCAGGTGTGGTGGATGTTCAGGTGTGGTAGATGTTCAGGTGTGGAGGGTGTTCTGGTGTGGTGGGTGTTCACGTGTGGAGAGTGTTCAAGTGTGGTGGGTGTTCAGGTGTTCAGGTGTGGTGGATGTTCAGGTGTTCAGGTTGGTGGTGTTCAGGTGTGGTGGGTGTTCAGGTGTGGAGGGTGTTCAGGTGTGCTGGGCAAAGGTGAGGCGGGTGTTCAGGTGTGGCGGGTGTTCAGGTGTGGCGGGTGTTCAGGTGTGGCGGGTGTCAGGTGTGGTGGGTGTTCAGGTGTGGTGGGTGTTCAGGTGTGGAGGGTGTTCAGGTGTGGAGGGTGTTCAGGTGTGGAGGGTGTTCAGGTGTGGAGGGTGTTCAGGTGTGGAGGGTGTTCAGGTGTGGAGGGTGTTCAGGTGTGGTGGATGTTCAGGTGTGAAGGGTGTTAAGGTGTGGAGGGTGTTCAGGAGTGGAGGGTGTTCAGGTGTGGTGGATGTTCAGGTGTGGAGGGTGTTCAGGTGTGGAGGGTGTTCAGGTGTGGTGGGTGTTCAGGTGTGGAGAGTGTTCAGGTGTGGAGAGTGTTCAGGTGTGGGGGTGTTCAGGTGTGTGGGGGTGTTCAGGTGTGGAGGGTGTTCAAGTGTGGAGGGTATTCAGGTGTGGCGGGTGTTCAGGTGTGGCGGGTGTTCAGGTGTGGTGGGTGTTCAGGTGTGGTGGGTGTTCAGGTGTGGTGGGTGTTCAGGTGAGGTGGGTGTTCAGGTGTGGTGGGTGTTCAGGTGTGGTGGGTGTTCAGGTGTGGTGGGTGTTCAGGTGTGGTGGGTGTTCAGGTGAGGTGGGTGTTCAGGTGTGGAGGGTGTTCAGGTGTGGAGGGTGTTCAGGTGTGGAGAGTGTTCAGGTGAGGTGGGTGTTCTGGTGTGGAGGGTGTTCAAGTGTGGTGGGTGTTCAGGTGTGGTGGGTGTTCAGGTGTGGTTGGTGTTCAGGTAAGGTGGGTGTTCAGGTGTGGAGGGTGTCCAGGTGTGGAGGGTGTTCAGGTGTGAAGGGTGTTCAGGTGTGGAGGGTGTTCAGGTGTGGAGGGTGTTCAGGTGTGGAGGTGTTCAGGCGTGGAGGATGATCAGGTGTGGTGGATGTTCAGGTGTGGTGGGTGTTCAGGTGTGGTGAATGTTCAGGTGTGGAGGTGTTCAGGCGTGGAGGGTGTTCAGGCGTGGAGGGTGTTCAGGTGTGGTTGATGTTCAGGGGGAGGGTGTTCAGGAGTGGAGGGTGTTCAGGTGTGGTGGGTGTTCAGGTGTGGAGGGCAGAGGTGTGGTGGGTGTTCAGGTGTGGAGGGTGTTCAGGTGAGGTGGGCGTTCAGGTGAGGTGGGTGTTCAGGTGTGATGGGTGTTCAGGTGTGGTGGGCAGAGGTGTGGTGGGTGTTCAGGTGAGGTGGGTGTTCAGGTGTGGAGGGTGTCCAGGTGTGGAGGGTGTTCAGGTGTGGAGAGTGTTCAGGTGTGGAGGGTGTTCAGGTGTGGTGGGTGTTCAGGTGTGGAGGGTGTTCAGGTGTGGTGGGCACAGGTGTGGTGGGTGTTCAGGTGTGGAGGGTGTTCAGGTGTGGAGGTGTTCAGGTGTGGTGGATGTTCAAGTGTGGTGGGTGTTCAGGTGTGGTGGGTGTTCAGGTGTGGAGGGTGTTCAGGTGTGGAGGGTGTTCAGGTGTGGAGGGTGTTCAGGTGTGTGGCACCTCATGAGTGGCGTCTCATATTATCAAATTTTTTAAATTTAAATTTTGCCCCGAGGGGCGAGTTTATTGGGCAGCGCCACTCATCTTGTGAGTGGACACACCGCCATAGCAGCATGTACAACACTCCCCAATAGGAAGAAAAACCCGCTGGGTTGTTCATCCTGTCACTTGTACCCAGACACAGCTGGGACTTGCTTAACTGTCTCAAGTGAACAGCTCCTCAAACAAGAAGATTAACATCTATCAACCCTTAAAAGCTTACGTTATCTTGCGGGTGCAAAATGGGGAAATCTTTTAAGAACAGTATCAATATTTGACAAATAGTGTTTTCCTAACTCAAACAATGTGGGGTTTATTATTCTACACATATTTCTGATGTCTCTCAGGTGTTCACATTCACGTAGATAGTGGTCAAGGCGGTGTCCATCACTCTCACCACAGATTCAACTTCGCTGATCGACTGTTGTTTCCATTCCATATCTCCAAGAATATTTGTATCCAAGACGGATTCTCGCTATCACTGATTCTCTCACTCGTCCTCCTTTCTTTGGCCATAATGATTGGGATTGCCAGCTGCAACCATGTTGTACCATCGTATAGATTCACTGGTTTGTGCTTCTATCCTCCTTTCCTAAGTTACCTTGTCACGGTGATGTTGCCTGACAATACCTCTAATTTGTAGGAGAGTCTTTGTATAAAACTTTTCTATGAGTTTGGGTTTTTGTAAATATTTGATTATACTATTATTAAATATATGTTAGGCCTGTGGACCTCAACCGTTCCTGGTGCGTGAGTTGTCTTAGTTCTGGAATGATTTTTATTGGCCGGTGTTGCACGTCGTCCAGAGCAGCTATGTCCTTCTGAAGATGAGGCCTTCATGCTGGCATACAATAATCCAAGTGTTGTTGTTAAAGATTCGCTACCTGGAACAAAGTTCCAAGTAGCACGGGCTATGGTGAGCCCGCAGGGAATCCAAGTGGAGTCAAGCACCAGAGATGTGTACGGCTGAGTCACGACCTTCTCTTAAAATACCATCAGCAAATTTGCTAAAGTTCCTGGTCACTGCTTTGTATATTGTTAATGATGAATATTTCTGGTGCACGATAAGTGGTCCGAACAGATCCTATGGGGGAGGGGGGGCGGCTCCCCTTGCGACTGTTGGGCACTGACTGTTCTGTTCTTATGCTGACCCACTGTTTACAGCACAGTAACCCACTGTTTACAGCACAGTAACCCACTGTTTACAGCACAATAACCCACTGTTTACAGCACAGCAACCCACCGTTTACAGCACAGTAACCCACCGTTTACAGGACAGTAACCCACCGTTTACAGCACCGTAACCCACTGTTTACAGCACAGTAACCCACTGTTTACAGTACAGTAACCCCACTGTTTACAACACAGTAACCCACTGTTTACAGCACAGTAACCCACAGTTTACAGCACAGTAAACCATGTTTACGGCACAGTAACCCACTGTTTACAGCAAAGTAACCCCACTGTTTACAGCACAGTAACCCACTGTTTACAGCACAGTAACCCACTGTTTACAGCACAGTAACCCACTGTTTACAGCACAGTAACCCACTGTTTACAGCACAGTAACCCACTGTTTACAGCACAGTAACCCACTGTTTACAGCACAGTAACCCCACTGTTTACAGCACAGTAACCCACTGTTTACAGCACAGTAACCCACTGTTTACAGCACAGTAACCCACCGTTTACAGCACAGTAACCCACTGTTTACAGTACAGTAACTCACTGTTTACAGCACAGTAACTCACTGTTTACAGCACAGTAACTCACTGTTTACAGCACAGTAACTCACTGTTTACAGCACAGTAACTCACTGTTTACAGCACAGTAACTCACTGTTTACAGCACAGTAACTCACTGTTTACAGCACAGTAACTCACTGTTTACAGCACAGTAACTCACTGTTTACAGCAAAGTAACTCACTGTTTACAGCACAGTAACCCACCGTTTACAGCACAGTAACCCACTGTTTACAGCACAGTAACCCACCGTTTACAGCACAGTAACCCACCGTTAACAGCACAGTAACCCACCGTTTACAGCACAGTAACTCACTGTTTACAGCACAGTAACTCACTGTTTACAGCACAGTAACTCACTGTTTACAGCACAGTAACTCATTGTTTACAGCACAGTAACCCACTGTTTACAGCACAGTAACCCACTGTTTACAGCACAGTAACCCACCGTTTACAGCACAGTAACCCACCGTTTACAGCACAGTAACTCACTGTTTACAGCACAGTAACTCATTGTTTACAGCACAGTAACCCACCGTTTACAGCACAGTAACCCACTGTTTACAGCACAGTAACCCACCGTTTACAACACAGTAACCCACCGTTTACAGCACAGTAACTCATTGTTTACAGCACAGTAACCCACCGTTTACAGCACAGTAACTCATTGTTTACAGCACAGTAACCCACCGTTTACAGCACAGTAACCCACTGTTTACGGCACAGTAACCCACCGTTTACAGCACAGTAACTCATTGTTTACAGCACAGTAACCCACCGTTTACAGCACAGTAACTCATTGTTTACAGCACAGTAACTCATTGTTTACAGCACAGTAACCCACCGTTTACAGCACAGTAACTCATTGTTTACAGCACAGTAACCCACCGTTTACAGCACAGTAACTCATTGTTTACAGCGCAGTAACTCATTGTTTACAGCACAGTAACCCACCGTTTACAGCACAGTAACCCACTGTTTACAGCACAGTAACCCACTGTTTACAGCACAGTAACCTACTGTTTACAGCACACTAACTCACTGTTTACAGCACAGTAACCCACTGTTTACAGCACTTAATCGTAGTCCTAAGGTTCCGGGTTCGATCCCCGGCGGAGGAGGAAACAAAGGGGCAGAGTTTCTTTCACCCTGATGCACCTGTTCACCTAGCATCAAGTAGGTACCTGGAAGTTAGACAGCTGCTACGGGCTGCTTCCTGGGATTTGTAACAAAAGGGAGGCCTGGTCGAGGACCGGGCCGCAGGGAAATTAAGCTCCGAAATCATCTCAAGATAAGTATCTCAAAAAGATCGACACTTCAGGAAGAGGCCAGTTCTAGTGGGTTGGTCAATATTGTTGACAAGGTTAACTACCCACCTCTTTAGCGTCTTATAATACCCTGGGAACTATCACTGCCTCAACACTTAGTTTGGCTTCACTTATTATATATAATAAATAATTTTGTATGTGTAATTATTTGTTTACTAAATTGTCACGTTCTTCTCTAATAAAGACCAATTTAACATAATTATTTTCACTTGGACACATGAGGTAGTTATGAGGCGTAGCACCCAACACGGAGCTTGCTGCACTTGTTATGAGGCGTAGCACCCAACACGGAGCCTGCTGCACTTGTTATGAGGCGTAGCACCCAACACGGAGCTTGCTGCACTTGTTATGAGGCGTAGCACCCAACACGGAGCTTGCTGCACTTGTTATGAGGCGTAGCACCCAACACGGAGCTTCCTGCACTTGTTATGAGGCGTAGCACCCAACACGGAGCTTCCTGCACTTGTTATGAGGCGTAGCACCCAACACGGAGCTTCCTGCACTTGTTATGAGGCGTAGCACCCAACACGGAGCTTCCTGCACTTGATATGAGGCGTAGCACCCAACACGGAGCTTGCTGCACTTGTTATGAGGCGTAGCACCCAACACGGAGCTTCCTGCACTTGTTCTCTGTGATGTATGGTATAATGGCGTTAATACAACTCAACTTGAAGCCAGGTCGTCGCTGTGTCCATCAGTCCTAGAACATGTACAGTAAGACGACTAGGCTAAGTCTTAAGACAACAGTAAGACGACTAGGCTAAGACTTAAGACAACAGTAAGACGACTAGGCTAAGACTTAAGACAACAGTAAGACGACTAGGCTAAGACTTAAGACAACAGTAAGACGACTAGGCTAAGACTTAAGATAACAGTAAGACGACTAGGCTAAGTCTTAAGACAACAGTAAGACGACTAGGCTAAGTCTTAAGACAACATTAAGACGACTAGGCTAAGACTTAAGACAACAGTAAGACGACTAGGCTAAGACTTAAGACAACAGTAAGACGACTAGGCTAAGACTTAAGACAACAGTAAGACGACTAGGCTAAGACTTAAGACAACAGTAAGACGACTAGGCTAAGACTTAAGACAACAGTAAGACGACTAGGCTAAGACTTAAGACAACCGTAAGACGACTAGGCTAAGACTTAAGACAACCGACTGACAGAGTCTTGAAGACCCCAGTCTTCCTCCTTCCTAGTCTACCAGCATTATAATAACTCAGATAATAACAAAGGTTAATATTGGTGTACATATACTGATCATAAAATGCTACGGCGGGATATACACAACCTCTACCAGGCATGTACCTCTACACCCAATATTTAGAAGCAATTATGAAGACAGTGTGGCCACCACAGTCTGGTTGAACACACCTCCAGGCAGCGAACTTATACTAAAATCTTCCAGAATGAGTTTGTCACATTAGATTGTCTGAAGGTCCGCTCACATCATGAGGTTAAATGTTAGGTCAAATGGTTAAAGGTCAGGTCACCCAAGTGGAAGGTCAGGTCACCCAGGTCACTGACTCATGCCTTAGTCTCTGTGACTGACTCATGCCTTAGTCACTGTGACTGACTCATGCCACAGTCCCTGTGACTGACTCATGCTACAGTCTCTGTGACTGACTCATGCCACAGTCCCTGTGACTGACTCATGCCACAGTCTCTGTGACTGACTCATGCCACAGTCTCTGTGACTGACTCATGCCACAGTCCCTGTGACTAACTCATGCCACAGTCTCTGTGACTGACTCATGCCACAGTCACTGTGACTGACTCATGCCACAGTCACTGTGACTGACTCATGCCTTAGTCACTGTGACTGACTCATGCCACAGTCCCTGTGACTGACTCATGCCACAGTCCCTGTGACTGACTCATGCCACAGTCTCTGTGACTGACTCATGCCACAGTCACTGTGACTGACTCATGCCACAGTCCCTGTGACTGACTCATGCCACAGTCTCTGTGACTGACTCATGCCTTAGTCCCTGTGACTGACTCATGCCACAGTCTCTGTGACTGACTCATGCCACAGTCCCTGTGACTGACTCATGCCACAGTCCCTGTGACTGACTCATGCCACAGTCTCTGTGACTGACTCATGCCACAGTCCCTGTGACTGACTCATGCCACAGTCACTGTGACTGACTCATGCCACAGTCTCTGTGACTGACTCATGCCATAGTCACTGTGACTGACTCATGCCACAGTCACTGTGACTGACTCATGCCACAGTCCCTGTGACTGACTCATGCCACAGTCTCTGTGACTGACTCATGCCACAGTCCCTGTGACTGACTCATGCCACAGTCCCTGTGACTGACTCATGCCACAGTCTCTGTGACTGACTCATGCCACAGTCCCTGTGACTGACTCATGCCACAGTCACTGTGACTGACTCATGCCACAGTCACTGTGACTGACTCATGCCACAGTCCCCTGTGACTGACTCATGCCACAGTCACTGCGACTGACTCATGCCACCGTGTCTCACTGACTCATGCCACAGTCACTGTGACTGACTCATGCCACAGTCCCTGTGACTGACTCATGCCACAGTCTCTGTGACTGACTCATGCCAAAGTCTCTGTGACTGACTCATGCCACAGTCACTGTGACTGACTCATGCCACAGTCACTGTGACTAACTCATGCCACAGTCTCTGACTGACTCATGCCACAGTGTCTGACTGACTCATGCCACAGTCTCTGTGACTGACTCATGCCACAGTCACTGTGACTGACTCATGCCACAGTTACTGTGACTGACTCATGCCACAGTGTCTGACTGACTCATGCCACAGTCTCTGTGACTGACTCATGCCACAGTCACTGTGACTGACTCATGCCACAGTCTCTGTGACTGACTCATGCCACAGTCCCCTGTGACTGACTCATGCCACAGTCACTGTGACTGACTCATGCCACAGTGTCTGACTGACTCATGCCACAGTCACTGTGACTGACTCATGCCACAGTGTCTGACTGACTCATGCCACAGTCCCTGTGACTGACTCATGCCACAGTCTCTGTGACTGACTCATGCCACAGTCCCTGTGACTGACTCATGCCACAGTGTCTGACTGACTCATGCCACAGTCCCTGTGACTGACTCATGCCACAGTCCCTGTGACTGACTCATGCCACAGTCCCTGTGACTGACTCATGCCACAGTCACTGTGACTGACTCATGCCACAGTGTCTGACTGACTCATGCCACAGTCCCTGTGACTGACTCATGCCACAGTCTCTGTGACTGACTCATGCCACAGTCCCTGTGACTGACTCATGCCACAGTGTCTGACTGACTCATGCCACAGTCCCTGTGACTGACTCATGCCACAGTCCCTGTGACTGACTCATGCCACAGTCCCTGTGACTGACTCATGCCACAGTCACTGTGACTGACTCATGCCACAGTGTCTGACTGACTCATGCCACAGTCCCTGTGACTGACTCATGCCACAGTCCCTGTGACTGACTCATGCCACAGTCCCTGTGACTGACTCATGCCACAGTCACTGTGACTGACTCATGCCACAGTCTCTGTGACTGACTCATGCCACAGTCACTGTGACTGACTCATGCCACAGTCACTGTGACTGACTCATGCCACAGTCTCTGTGACTGACTCATGCCACAGTCACTGTGACTGACTCATGCCACAGTCACTGTGACTGACTCATGCCACAGTCACTGTGACTGACTCATGCCACAGTCACTGTGACTGACTCATGCCACAGTCACTGTGACTGACTCATGCCACAGTCACTGTGACTGACTCATGCCACAGTCACTGTGACTGACTCATGCCACAGTCACTGTGACTGACTCATGCCACAGTCACTGTGACTGACTCATGCCACAGTGTCTGACTGACTCATGCCACAGTCCCTGTGACTGACTCATGCCACAGTCCCCTGTGACTGACTCATGCCACAGTCACTGTGACTGACTCATGCCACAGTCACTGTGACTGACTCATGCCACAGTCACTGTGACTGACTCATGCCACAGTCACTGTGACTGACTCATGCCACAGTCACTGTGACTGACTCATGCCACAGTCACTGTGACTGACTCATGCCACAGTCACTGTGACTGACTCATGCCACAGTCCCCTGTGACTGACTCATACCACAGTCACTGTGACTGACTCATGCCACAGTCACTGTGACTGACTCATGCCACAGTACTATAACATAAGGTAGAGGTGAGACGTGTCCTCTGACAGCACCATTACTCTGGTGCTCCACAAAGTCTTAAAGCCTCACCAGCCGTCTCCCAGCACTTAGCTCTCCTCAGTATTTCAAAACGACCCTCGACATGTTTGTGTTCTCTTCCCTGACGTTACCTGAGATGAGTCACCTGAGATGAGTCACCTGAGATGAGAGTCACCTTAGATGAGAGTCAGTCACTTGAGACAGAGTTCTTCACTCGCGTCTCTGGCCCCTGGTGAGGTAACTGTGAGGAGGAACCACTAAGCCAGCATGAGTATGGCTGAGTGCCTATGGACCCGCCACTTTAACTTTGCCTACTAACACCATTGTTGAACTTATAAAATTGTGCATTAAAGATAATTATTTCAGCTTTTATGATTCATTTTATAAACAAACATTTAACATGGCGATGGGTAATCTCCTCTCCCCTGTTTTCAGCAATTTGTACATGGAATGTTTTGAAACAAATATCCTTCCCAGGATTTTACCCTCAAACTTGGTTTGGTAGAGGTATGTTGACGATATTTGTAGAGGTATGTTGACGATATACGCTGGTTCCGTCAATTAAATTCACAATTGAGAACGAAGTGAATGGTGTTCTGCTTTTTTTTTAGACATGATGATTCATAGAATCGGTAGGAGTTTCAAATTTAATGTGTATAGGAAACCTACTAATGTGTGCTCGTATGTCCATTTTTACTCAAATCATAAGGTTCAGGTCAAGCGGGCAGTTTTTTCAGGTATGTTTCTCAGACCCGCGAGAGTTTGTAGTCCGGAATTTTTTGATGAAGAAATAACGAATATATTTGAAATTGAGAAGTTAAAACACCCACAATCGATCTTGGATCTTGCGTTTGGTCAAGCAAAAAGGACGTTCTACAAACAGACTACAAAGTCTAAACCAGGACTGAAACATTTGTTGGTATTGCCATATTGTGATGGTCTAGTAAATCTTGCCCCAGCCCTGAAGAGCCTTAATATTAACCCAGTGTTCAAAAATGATAATACAATTAAGTTCATGTTAATTAAGAACTCTCCCTCGTCTGTAGCAGGTTGTGTGTACTCCATCCCTTGTAATGTGTGTGCATGTGTTTACATCGGTCTGACTGGTAAATCTCTTTACTCGCGTTTATAACAACATTCATATGATATTCGTACAGACCAGCACTCTAGAGCATTGTATTTACATTCCAGTTTATGTGATCATTCTATCGACTTCAGAGGGGCAAAATGTATTGTTAAAAGTAAAGGTTTTGTTGAACGAAACGTGATCGAGTCTGCTCTGATCAAACATTGTAACAACAGCCTTAATGTGAGCCCCGGTATGTACAAGTTGGAGCCCTATATAAGCCTCAATATAGCACGCACGGATGCTATATTGTCAAAACAATATAGCATCCATAAAGGGAGCCTGTCGGCCGAGCGGACAGCACGCTGGACTTGTGATCCTGTGGTCCTGGGTTCGATCCCAGGCGCCGGCGAGAAACAATGGGCAGAGTTTCTTTCACCCTATGCCCCTGTTACCTAGCAGTAAAATAGGTGCCTGGGTGTTAGTCAGCTGTCACGGGCTGCTTCCTGAGGGTGGAGGCCTGGTCGAGGACCGGGCCGCGGGGACACTAAAAAGCCCTGAAATCATCTCAAGATAACCTCAAGATAACCATCCATTTAACCCATATGGCACTTGGAGATATTAATAGGAGCTGCCTCGTATGGGCCAATAGACCTTCTGCAGTTACCTTCTTTCTTATAATTCCTTTCCTTCACGTAGTCTTGGTGGTCAGGTGATCTGCTCAGGCGGATATAAAGGTCTGATCAACAATATTTTCTTATCTTCATTCTACTTTGCTCTGATGAAGGCGAATTAGCCGAAAACCCGTTAAGCATTCTTTATTTTTCACGTGTAGTTATTCTGCATACTTGTATCAGTGTTTTTGTGATCATTGTTGCATATATATATATATATATATATATATATATATATATATATATATATATATATATATATATATATATATATATATATATATATATATATATGTCGTACCTAGTAGCCAGAACGCACTTCTCAACCTACTATGCAAGGCCCGATTTGCCTAATAAGCCAAGTTTTCCTGAATTAATATATTTTCTCTAATTTTTTTCTTATGAAAAGCTACCAATTTCATTATGTATGAGGTAAATTTTTTTTATTGGAGTTAAAATTAATGTACATATATGACCGAACCTAACCAACCCTACCTAACCTAACCTAACCTATCTTTATAGGTTAGGTTAGGTTAGGTAGCCGAAAAAGTTAGGTTAGGTTAGGTTAGGTTAGGTAGGTTAGGTAGTCGAAAAAACATTAATTCATGAAAACTTGGCTTATTAGGCAAATCGGGCCTTGCATAGTAGGCTGAGAAGTGCGTTCTGGCTACTAGGTACGACATATATATATATGTCGTACCTAGTAGCCAGAACGCACTTCTCAGCCTACTATGCAAGGCCCAATTTGCCTAATAAGCCAAGTTTTCATGAATTAATTATTTTTCGACTACCTAACCTACCTAACCTAACTTAACCTAACTTTTTCGGCTACCTAACCTAACCTAACCTATAAAGATAGGTTAGGTTAGGTTAGGTAGGGTTGGTTAGGTTCGGTCATATATCTACGTTAATTTAAACTCCAATAAAATTTTTTTTACCTCATACATAATGATATGGGTAGCTTTATCATTTCATAAGAAAAAAATTGAGAAAATATATTAATTCTGGAAAACTTGGCTTATTAGGCAAATCGGGCCGTGCATAGTAGGCCGATTACGACGTTCTGGCTACTAGGTACAACATATATATATATATATATATATATATATATATATATATATATATATATATATATATATATATATATAAATATATAAATATATATATATATATATATATATAAATATATATATATATAAATATATATATATATATATATATATATATATATATATATATATATATATATATATATATATATATATATATATATATATATATATATATATATATATATATATATATATATATATATATATATATATATATATATATATATATATATATATATATATATATATATATATATATATATATATATATATATATATATATATATATATATATATATATATATATATATATGCGAACAAGCCTGAATGGTCCCCAGGACTATATGCGAATGAAAACTCACACCCCAGAAGTGACTCGAACCCATACTCCCAGGAGCAACGCAAGATAACCATCCGATTGCCGGCGGTGGGGTGGTTCAAATAGCTTCGGCTATCACCTCATTTTGTCCGGTCGTGATGGTCAAGTGGTTTAAGGCGTCTTGTACATACCAGTTGCGTTGCTCCTGGGAGTATGGGTTCGAGTCACTTCTGGGGTGTGAGTTTTCATTCATATATATATATATATATATATATATATATATATATATATATATATATATATATATATATATATATATATATATATATATATATATATTAGGGGTACCACCTCTGGTGCAATTGCAGGGACCCACATCCTCGAAGAAGAAAACAAAGAGCATTCAGAGAAGATCTTGTGGATTCTCACTGAATACTTAATTCTTTTCTTCTCCTACCACCCCTATTATTTTTTTGTATGTTTTGTTTTATTTTATTGCAATGCTACAGTTTACAGAGAACACACACACACACACAAATATTATAACAATTAAACAATCAGCGTTCGAAGACCTCGTCCAGCTCCTCGGAGGTTGGATGCGTACCCAGGATACAGCACGCATTTCCCCTCTGCACTGCGACACTGAGGCGCTGGACAGGAAACTGGCTGCTCGTGGGTCTCTAGTTTTCCCAATGAGTTCCTCACCAACCTCCTTTAAAAACTTGAGTGCACATTTACCCCAGGCGCCCAGAGTCTCTGAGCCTATCGGCACGAACCTGTAACAACGTTCTAGGTCTCTGTACTTGTGGATTTTCTGGGTCTCCCTGAAGGTGGCTGCCCCACCTCCCTCCGCTGAGCTGTAACGTAAATAGGTATCAGCCAATGTAGATGCACAGGTGTAATCCCATACGACCTGTTTACTTCCCTCCATGGCTGCAGGGTGACTCCATCTGGGCGTTTTTGGCTGTTGTCAGGTCTGCACAACTGGGGTTCCCTTTGTGCTGGACACGCAGCTGTAGCCAAACTTCTCTTGATGATGTCATTGACTGCCTCGTGTCTGGCAATCTTTCCCTGTGTCTTACGACAGATGAGACCATGGCTGCCGTATTGGTCTGCCCGTGCCTGGCCGCAAATACACCGGTGCTCGGTGGAGATAGGGGCGGCAAGGCGCAGAGCAACACCAATACTTAGGGCCCGATGATCCAGGCGGGTGCCCAAGGCGGAATTAGGGACTGCCAACAGGAAGTCCCCAGCATGGGGGGCTTGCACAGCTAGGAGACGCGCTCTGTCCTTCTGAGAAGCTACGTCCAGCAATGCTTTGGCGATGTTCTCCACTATGGGGCTATCCCATTTGGCCTGTTTACCGTCGTTTGGACAAGTTGGTCGGGTGTGTGAATTGGCGAGTGTGTCCCACCGACCAGCTCCTTCCACAAATTTGGGATCTCGAATCCCAATGGAGTTCCTTAGGTATTCTGGTAGTATTTCCTTCACTTGTAGCACTGGTCGAGGATAAGAATGCCGGCAATGCTAACTGTGTCGCCTTGCGAATACCTATACCCCCGAGTCTAACTGGGAGCGTTGCTTGGTCCCACTGGTCATCTTGCAGGGAGAGGTTTAACACTTTCATAGTTATTGTCTTTAGGAGTGAGTCGTATTCTGTTAATTTTGGGCTGTCAAAAGAAGGAGCACACCTGAGGAAATAGGTAAGTCTGGGCAAGGCCAGGCACCTTGTATGAAGGTACAACGCATCATGAGCATCCAAAGCCCCTATTCGCGCCTCCATCCTCCTCAGGTCTTTAAGCTTTTCTTCGAGGACTACCTCAATGGCGTTCGAGCCCAGAGGTGCCCCTAGCAGCACACTGTCGGTGGGAGCGATCACTTGGGCTCCTGGCAATAAGATTTGTACTGCATTTATGATTGGTTGGTTGGACGAGATGATTTCACACTTTGATGGATTTAGTGTAAGGCCTAACTCCTCTCCCCTAGATTTCACTAGCTGAAGATCTCCTAGCAGGGATTCCTGTGTCCCTGCCAGGGTGCCATCGTCCAGGAACCAGATGTTGAATTCGCTGGACAACCTACTTGTGACCTCCTTAGCTGCCATGCAGAAAAGAAAAGGGGCAAGTGGGTCTCCCTGCTGGACACCTTCTGCGGAAACAACTTCATGTTCCCCAAACAACAGTGTCGATTCCCTACTGTACCCTGCTGAAACGAAAGGAAGTAGACAAGGAAAGCTGGTTCGAACTGCTTCCAGTACCACATCCCTTTTTACCTGGTTGAAGGCATTTTTAAAGTCTAATTTAATTAATGCCTTATTTTCTGGGAGGTCCTTGATATAGGCTCGTGCTGCATGAGCTGCTGCTTCACAGCCATGGGGGACACCAAAACCTAGTTGATGGGGTCGAAGCATCGTTGCAGCGTCTATGCTGATTTTTCTGACAGCTGCCCTAGCAACAAGGCGCCGAAGTGTGTTGCCCACGGCAATGGGTCTGACTCCACCATCCTTCTTCTTAAGGGCACAAAGGGATGCTCCGAAGAAGAACGGTTTAATTGTATCTGGGATCAACCCGGAGAGACAGTCGTTGACAAACTTCGTGATCTCTGACAGTAGTGTCTCGGCAACTTCGCCGAGAACTGGGTTTGTCATCTCCTTGAGGTGCTGAGGTCTTACTCCAGTGTATCCCCCTGCTGAGCCTGGTGGAAATGACATGATGGCTTTGTATACCTCTGATGCTTGGAGGAATAGAGGTCCCATGTCTGGGGCATTTGTGTCCCGAGCAGTGGGTTCCCATGGTACTCTGGGAGGGTGCTTCTCTCTCAGTGAGTCGGCAGTTGCTGTATCTCTAGGGGCGATTGTTTCTTCACTGGTAAGTAACCTAATTGCCCCTACTGTGTTGCCCTCTTCAATTTTCTTGGTCACTTGTGTTCCAAGCTTAAAATTATCATTGGAACTCTTGGGTCTTCCACGACGGTTTTTGCGTTGAGGAGGGATGGGGATCAAGTTGTCAGCTCTGGGGAAATTATTATTGCCCTAGTGACTGATGAGGCTAGTGACTTGCCTCCTCTTGCAGGTACGCCTAAGCAAATATTGCCAAACAGGAGCAAATTATGCCATGCTTTGATGGTGGCTGCAGCATTAAGATTTTCAGACCGTTCATTCACTTTCCTTAGAAGGTCTGTATATTTCCCTGCTGCAAATGGGCGCGCAGCTTTAGGAATGTGGGGAAGAGTTCTGGTGGTGGATGCTTTGATGGCCCCCAGGAGGTCATCTGATGACATGAAGTTTGCTGGGATGTGTGGGGGTGCCGGGGGGCCTGTGGGCCTTCCCTCTCTACAGGTAACGTCCATGAACCCTCACAGCCGTTGTGCTGACGTAGGGTTCCATCGTTTCTAAGGCTGTGAGATTCGTCACAAACCCGACACGTTCCTCTGAGTCTGGGTCCCCCTCTGGGTGCGCCTCTGGTTATCTTGAGATGATTTCGGGGCTTTTTAGTGTCCCC
>WNGS01058944.1:0-12712 GCA_020271785.1 Procambarus virginalis
GCTGTAATTCTCTCTACAGAGCAATCACAGACCTCTAATTAGTTTTAACCGACAGCATTTAACATAAGCTTTCATATGACACCCAACAAGTATATGTAAATTTGAAAGCTTCAGTTTCTAGAGTCCCTAGAGCGACTAGCCTATTCTAGAAACTAGGAAAACTAGCTGAGGAGATTCTACATCTCCTCACAGTGAGCCCCCCGTAAGGTCTATGGTTTCCCTTCTGAGTGTTTGAAGGGTCAATGCTGGTGGCTGGCCAGTTTGGTAGTGGCTTTGGCAGGCTCGCTGGAACTCATTCATTTTGCCTCTGATTTCTCAGGTCGGTTTATATTGGTGGTAGGTCCTTGTGGTGGATATTTCGCAAGTGGCCTCAGTTGCAAGCTGGATGCGGTTGTGGATAGTGTTTACAGCTTGGTCGATTGTTTGGGTTGGGAGGTTTCCGGGCTCAATGGTGGGGTCTTCCGCAAGGAAGGCGTCATAGTCCCTGGCACGTATTGTTTCCAGTCTGGGCCTGGGGGGCGCCACATATCTGAAGGGGGATGCTTGGAGGGTTGTGACCACAGGGATGTGGTCCGACCCCACGTTCTTGCCTGGGGTTACTCTGCAGTGGAACAAGTCACAGTCTCTGTTGGTCAGCACTATGTCAGGGGTGCCCCTCACGTTGCCCGCAAAGAACGTCTTAAAGTGGGGGCCTTGGAAGGAGAGGTCCCGGTTTTGCATTAGATTAAGCTACCTCCCCTCCATCCCTCTGAACAAGCTGCTCGATAGGAACCTCCCTACCATCATCGCGGGGGACCTGAATGCACAGCACCAGGCCTTATTCAACGCTCCTGCCAGGCCAGACCTCAAGGGCAGGCAGCTGATAGGCTCAGAAACTCTGAGCGCCTGGGGTAAATGTGCACTTAAGTTCTTAAAAGAGATGGGCGAGGAACTCATTGGGAAAACTAGACTCACGAGCGGCCAGTTTCCTGTTTCAGCGCCTCAGTGTCGCAGTTCAGAGAGGAAATGCGTGCTGTATCCTGGTTACGCACCCAACCTCCGAGGAGCTGGACGAGGTTTTCGAACATTAATTGTTATATTGTTATATATATATGTGTGTGTTCTCTGTAAACTGTATAATATAATATATATACACAGTGGAACCTCGAGAGACGAGTGCCTCAAATTACGAGCATTTTTAATAACGAGTGAGCCAATCGCCAACAATTTGTCTCAATTGCCGAGCGCTTATTTGATTAACTAGAAATCCACATGGTGCGTTCCCGCTGCTTCTTGCGCATTCCCAGACGTCTCCGACGATGCAAATAAAATTTTTGTTTTGTTTATAGATGCTAATAATGCTGGGATGTAAAAGGGTGACTGCTGTGATGTTGCAAAGCATTGACTTTTTTTGTAGAATAAAAAATTGAAAACAAAAGAATAATGTCAAAAAGGTTCGTTCGGTGTTTGTCAGGTAGGCTGCTCTATGTATCTTAAAAAAAAAATTACAAATTTGAAAAACGGACAAATGTCATAAAGGTTTGTTCAGTGTTTGTCAGGTAGGCCGCTCCATTATTAATAAATAAGTGAAAAATGCAAAACAAATTGAACCCATTTGAAACAAAGAAAGATTGTCATAATGGAGTAGCCTACCTGACAAACACTGAACGAACCTTTTGCTATAAAAAAAAATATAAAAAAAAATAAAAAAATTGAAAAACGGACAAATGTCATAATGGTTTGTTCAGTGTATATCAGATAGGATGCTCCATTATTTAAAAAATCGAACATAATATTGACGTTTTTCGGTGGTGGAACGGATTATTTTTATTACCAATATGTTAAATGGGGAAATTCGTTTTGAAAGACGAGAATTTCACATGACGAGCACAGCGCCGGAACGCATTAAATTCGTTATTCGAGGTACCTCTGCATATTAATGATTATCCCTTCCAAGGCTAACCTACTTTCTGAGGTGCACCACATCCTACGAAAGCCAAAAGTTTGTAGACTATGACCTAATACTGAAGACCATGCTAGAAAAAGTTGTCAACCTCTCCCTCAATGAATGTCAGTGGAAACAAACCACTCTTCCTGTCAGACTTGGCGGCTTGGGTACCTGCACTGCCATCCAAATTGCTGACCCAGCCTTCCTGTCTTCATTCTCGGCATCAGATGACCTGGTTAAGGAAATTCTACCTGACAAACCTGTGTGACTTAGCAGGAATACAGGACTCCAACTATATGGAATGCGATACAAAATGGGGTACCATGGCAGACCCAGCATTCAGACCAACCATGTTGAAAGCTAAGAAACAATCCACCTGGGACAGCCCCATTATAGATAAAGAAGCCACAGCTTTGCTGCAGGCAGCAACAACCCCCAGCGATCGTGCACACCTTACAGCTGTGCAGGATCCCCATGCAGGGGACTTCCTTTTGGCAGTCCCTATATCTGCGACAGGCACACATCTTGATCCTCAGCAGCTCCGAATTGCAGTCGCTCTCCGTCTTGCTGCCCCTATCTACACTGTTCATAGGTGTATTTGTGGCAAGACAGAGACAGACGAATATGGACTGTGGAAAATCTGGCGGTTGGCATTCTAGACACAACAAAGTCAATGACATCATTAAAAGGAGCCTTGCCTGTGCCCAGTGTTCAGCAGAGAGAGAGAGCCCCGCAATCTATTGAAATGTAACTTTGGTATCTTTACCGGCCGACCAGATGGAATCACTCTACGCCTTTAGAAGGGTGGCAGACAGTTAGCGTGGGACTACACTTGTGTATCCACCATGGGAACCGCATACATTGACCTCTCTGTCGGCCAAGTAGGAGCCGCGAGGACACACAGAGAAAAAGATAAGTCAATCACGTACAGGGAAATAGATCACTGGTACAATTTCGTTCCAATAGGATCTGAGACCCCAGGTCCATGGGAAGAGAGCGCAAGAAGGTTTCTTAAGGATCTTGGTTCCAGGCTCACTGACACTACTAGAGACCCCTAGAGTGGCAAGTTTTCTCTTCCAGCGCCTCAGTGTAGCGATCCAGAGGGGGAATGCCTGCTGCATCCTCGGTTCCTGCCTGGCGTCGGACGAGTTCGAAGAAGTTTACAGCCTCTAAGAAACAAACTTCCCCCTATTTCCTGCTACAGTTTTATCTGGGTGAGTATTTTTGACAAAACTTTGCAGTTCTTGCCATACTACACACATTTTCTTAATGAGGAAGGGACATCCTCTGCTCACAACTATTTTCTTGGGTTAAACCTTACCACTGGCGGGGGTAAGGTTTTACCCGGCAGTGGTAAGAACCGACTTTCTTGGGACCCATGGCGAGATATATAATAATTACTTTTATGTTCAAAAACCAAAGAAGCAGAAAAACAACGAAATGCTTTACAAAGAATTCGAGCACGATCGTCACTAGGCGAGAGACATTGGTAAACTGAAGCGTACCACGCTCTCGGTCGACCCATATGTGTATCAACAATGTCGCAAGTCAAGACAAAGGTCGTAAGTTGAGTAAAATTTTCCGACGAAATTGGGATCGTAATTTGAGGCATTCGTAAGTCGAGGTTCCACTGTACACAGCTTCTCGATAGGGATTCAATTTTTCTGACAACATTCTTATACAGTCTGCTGCATATTTAAAGTAATGTTTTGTTAACCACCATTCCTCTCTACCTGCTTTCACCAAAAGACAAATATGAAAAGAGTCGCCTTCGTGAAAACACTCGTACACTGCATTCTTTTCTTTTTTACCCCAACAAAGCTCACCATCTTGCTCAAGAGTCAAATCAACATACAAAATTGGTGAAGAAATATTCAGCGTATACTACAAATCTGTAACAAAATATGTTAAGAGCTGTGTAGTGATATGAGTGTATACAAATAAGATTATGTGCATAACACCCCTCTCTTAATACACAAAGTTGCTAATATATGATGCAGTATGTGACAACTGATGGTAATGAAGCCATGTTACACAGAGTCTAAGGTGACTGGTTACTGCAGCAAGGGAGGGGCAAGGGAAGAACTTCACTTTATAAAGGAAAGGGCTTCAACACCTATAAACATCCACATTTGTCGCTGTACTTAATGTATACTTAACAAACCATGCTCAAGTGCACACATACTATAGGCAAAAGTGCTTTTAATATTCCATGGTTAAATAAGGGAGATTAATTTTCGGGTAAACTATTTACTGCTTATAACAGCATTTAGGTAAAATATCAAGAAAGTCATACTTATTTTAATAACTACATAATAGCTGTAAAGCAATAGCCGCTGGTGCGTTTAAGCTAAACACCACTTGGCAACACTACTTCAATGTAGACAATGTTTCCCCTCACTCACAAACACCTTGTGAGTGAGTGCCATCTACAGTATTGTAGACAATGTTTCCCCTCACTCACAAACACCTTGTGAGTGAGTGCCATCTACAGTATTGTAGACAATGTTTCCCGCTCACTCACAAACACCTTGTGAGTGAGTGCCATCTACAGTATTGTAGACAATGTTTCCCGCTCACTCACAAACACCTTGTGAGTGAGTGCCATCTACAGTATAGTGCATAACATTTCTATCTACAATCAAATTTGTTGCTAAGGGGTGTTATATTTCAAGGCCATACTATATTCTCATATATCACAGGTATAGCACAGCACCTGTCACGTTAATATCTGATGACAAAATTGTAGACATGACCTAAAATGCTAATATGATTACATTTATGTTTGCAAGGCTTCCAAGAATCGAAAACAATATGCTGAAGAAGAACTGTCTTGAGCCCTTTAATTACTAGGTTGCCTTAAACCAACTGCCTGGTCAAACTCTGTCACAGTCTGTTGACTTCACTCAGCCTCAGTAAAAAGCAACACAACGTGCACAGTGTCTTAGTGGACTCACCAGCCGTAGTATGCAATTTTTTGCACCTCACACTTCTACAGCATTAAAGAGATGGGGAGGGGGGAAAATTATATAATTAGAAATGCAAATTTAACAGCTTCATTGTGGACATAACTCATGTTAAAGGGCATTGGCTCTTGCTTGAGAAACAAGGGGTAATAATGGGGGCAATTATTAATGTATCATTAATTAGGAATACAAACTTATACAGGTACTTGGGGGACTAATTAATAATAGTTATTCTATTGTAGGAAAATGTTTACAGAAAGTTTCAATGGTGAAAGTTATTATGGAAGTAAATTATTGTAGCAAGTTGCTTGAAGTGTGGTTGAGAATGTAGAGAAACTGTTCATTGTGGAGTCACTGCGGGAAGAGAATCTGTGCTAGGATGGTAGAGAGACTTTTAGTATGTACAAGGAGGTCATGAAAGACATGGTCACACTGTGCAACAACACCGACACACACACACTACACTCTACAGTACAGTATATACACAAAAGTAAAGTGTATCATCACTACAGAAGCACTCAAAATATTCTCTCACAAGTATTAGTTACCAAGATGTGCCATGAATAATCTTGGGAGGAGACGAGGAAAGCTGACATACCAGCAGCCATTATTGAAGTAAAGCCCAAAACCAGAAAAAGTGTACCGGTGCTGCTAGAGCCCCTCCACATGGGTCGTCCCACACCCCCACGTTCATCCCCATCCATATATTGACGTGCTTTGGACACAAGCAATGCACAAACAATTCCCATTAATATTACTCAAAATGCTGTGTGTGATTGTTTCTCTCATACTAAATAAAAGCTACACAACCTAATATAAAAAATGCTTAATTCCTGTAGTCAGGGGTCAGGCAGCTTGTGTATATGTACACTAGGCTTATATCGATGTTCCCCAAGGTCGAACTACTGATCCTCCCCAGGATGTAATCCCCACAATAAGCTGACTAACTCCTGGATACCTATTTACTGCTAGGTGAACAGTGGTATTAGGTGATAGGAAATGTGCCCAGTCATTTTTATCTTGCCTGGATTAAAACCTGGAATTTCCAGGTGTGAGTCAAGAATGAACCCAACTCTCCTACTTTCTTTATAAATAATAATGAAAATGATTTACACCAGAAGACCCATCAAAGATATCAAAGGAGACAAGGGATTATAGGTAGAGGTATCAGAAAATAATAACAGATTGTATATGAAGGATGACCATCTACAACATCTTATTCATTGAATCTTAATCTTACCTCTAATTGCAACCAGTCCCCCATAACACTAAAATGTAATACTGTATTATGACAGGTATGTGCTTTGACTGCTGCCGACTGAGGAAGGAACCTTCAATTCCTTTCTCAAAACATAAACAATACTATGAATAAAGTGAAAGTGTGTCTTGGTAAGAGTCTAGAACCCTTCCACCCCCTCCCCCACTAAACAGTAGAAGGCTCAGACAGGAGTATGATGATGATAACAAGACATGTATAGATGAACTATAGAGGGCAGCAACAGTAGCTTACAGAATGAGAGCAAAACTGTTGGTTATGGGGGACCTCAATCATGGAGAGTTTGATTGAGAATCAAGAAATCCCCATGGTAGGGGAAGAAATGTGGGGAGCAAAATTAGTGGAAGTTATAGAAAGAAATTTCCTAACACCAGATGTGAATGAAAACACAAGGGAAAGAGGAGGGATACACCAAGCCTATTAGACCAGATTTTCACCCAGAATGAGGAAGACATTACGAATATGGAACATGAAATACCACTAGGAGCCAGTGACCATTTTGTCCAAGTCTTTGACTACATTATCGAGCTTAAAATTGTGACCAAGGGACAAATGGTCTGGGAAAGGAGAGTAGACTATTGGAAAGGGGATTACAGGAGGATAAGACAATATCTGGGAGAAGTGCAGTGGGAAGAAGAACTAAGAGGAAAAACAGTGCAAGATATGATGGACATAGGCAAGTGGAAATGTAAGCAGGCCAAAGATAGTTTTATACCAATGATTAAGGAAAAAAGTAGGAGGACATATAAAAACTCATGGTTTAATACAGGGCCAGGAAGCCAAAATGAGAAGCAGGAGGGAGTGGAGAAAGTACAGAGGACAATACGATTAGATGCAACAGAGCTAGGAATGAATGAATACAATTGTACCTCAGCTTACGAATGCCCCTCTTTACGAACTTTTTGGGTTACGACCCCAATTTCTTCGGAAAATTTGAATCGGGTTACAAACTTAGCCTCAGGAATGAGTTTGTTGATATACGCATGGGCCGACAAACACCTTGTGAGTGAGTGCCATCTACAGTATAGTGCATAACATTTCTATCTACAATCAAATTTGTTGCTAAGGGGTGTTATATTTCAAGGCCATACTGTATTCTCATATATCACAGGTATAGCACAGCACCTGTCACGTTAATATCTGATGACAAAATTGTAGACATGACCTAAAATGCTTAATATGAATACATTCATGTTTGCAAGGCTTCCAAGAATCGAAAACAATATGCTGAAGCAGAACTGCCTTGAACCCTTTAATTACTAGGTTGCCTTAAACCAACTACCTGGTCAAACTCTGTCACAGTCTGTTGACTTCACTCAGCCTCAGTAAAAAGCAACACAACGTGCACAGTGTCTTAGTGGACTCACCAGCCGTAGTATGCAATTTTTTGCACCTCACACTTCTACAGCATTAAAGAGATGGGAAGGGGGAAAATTATATAATTAGAAATGCAAATTTAACAGCTTCATTGTGGACATAACTCATGTTAAAGGGCATTGGCTCTTGCTTGAGAAACAAGGGGTAATAATGGGGGCAATTATTAATGTATCATTAATTAGGAATACAAACTTATACAGGTACTTGGGGGACTAATTAATAATAGTTATTCTATTGTAGGAAAATGTTTACAGAAAGTTTCAATGGTGAAAGTTATTATGGAAGTAAATTGTTGTGGCAAGTTGCTTTAAGTGTGGTTGAGAATGTAGAGAAACTGTTCATTGTGGAGTCACTGCGGGAAGAGAATCTGTGCTAGGATGGTAGAGAGACTTTAGTATGTACAAGGAGGTCATGAAAGACATGGTCACACTGTGCAACAACACCGACACACACACACTACACTCTACAGTACAGTATATACACAAAAGTAAAGTGTATCATCACTACAGAAGCACTCAAAATATTCTCTCACAAGTATTAGTTACCAAGATGTGCCATGAATAATCTTGGGAGGAGACGAGGAAAGCTGACATACCAGCAGCCATTATTGAAGTAAAGCCCAAAACCAGAAAAAGTGTACCGGTGCTGCTAGAGCCCCTCCACATGGGTCGTCCCACACCCCCACGTTCATCCCCATCCATATATTGACGTGCTTTGGACACAAGCAATGCATCAACAATTCCCATTAATATTACTCAAAATGCTGTGTGTGATTGTTTCTCTCATACTAAGTAAAAGCTACACAACCTAATATAAAAAATGCTTAATTCTGTAGTCAGGGGTCAGGCAGCTTGTGTATATGTACACTAGGCTTATATCGATGTTCCCCAAGGTCGAACTACTGATCCTCCCCAGGATGTAATCCCCACAATAAGCTGACTAACTCCTGGATACCTATTTACTGCTAGGTGAACAGTGGTATTAGGTGATAGGAAATGTGCCCAGTCATTTTTATCTTGCCTGGATTAAAACCTGGAATTTCCAGGTGTGAGTCAAGAATGAACCCAACTCTCCTACTTTCTTTATAAATAATAATCAAAATGATTTACACCAGAAGACCCACCAAAGATATCAAAGACAAGGGATTATAGGTAGAGGTATCAGAATAATAACAGATTGTATATGAAGGATGACCATCTACAACATCTTATTCATTGAATCTTAATCTTACCTCTAATTGCAACCAGTCCCCCATAACACTAAAATGTAATACTGTATTATGACAGGTATGTGCTTTGACTGCTGCCGACTGAGGAAGGAACCTTCAATTCCTTTCTCAAAACATAAACAATACTATGAATAAAGTGAAAGTGTGTGTTGGTAGAGTCTAGAACCCTCCCACCCCCTCCCCCACTAAACAGTAGAAGGCTCAGACAGGAGTATGATGATGATAACAAGACATGTATAGATGAACTATAGAGGGCAGCAACAGTAGCTTACAGAATGATAGCAAACACTGTTGGTTATGGGGGACCTCAATCATGGAGAGTTTGATTGAGAATCAAGAAATCCCCATGGTAGGGGATGAAATGTGGGGAGCAAAATTAGTGGAAGTTATAGAAAGAAATTTCCTAACACCAGATGTGAATGAAAACACAATGGAAAGAGGAGGGATACACCAAGCCTATTAGACCTGATTTTCACCCAGAATGAGGAAGACATTACGAATATGGAACATGAAATACCACTAGGAGCCAGTGACCATTTTGTCCAAGTCTTTGACCACATTATCGAGCTTAAAATTGTGACCAAGGGACAAATGGTCTGGGAAAGGAGAGTAGACTATTGGAAAGGGGATTCCAGGAGGATAAGACAATATCTGGGAGAAGTGCAGTGGGAAGAAGAACAAAGAGGAAAAACAGTGCAAGATATGATGGACATAGGCAAGTGGAAATGTAAGCAGGCCAAAGATAGTTTTATACCAATGATTAAGGAAAAAAGTAGGAGGAAATATAAAAACTCATGGTTTAATACAGGGCCAGGAAGCCAAAATGAGAAGCAGGATGGCGTGGAGAAAGTACAGAGGACAATACGATTAGATGCAACAGAGCTAGGAATGAATGAATACAATTGTACCTCAGCTTACGAATGCCCCTCTTTACGAACTTTTTGGGTTACGACCCCAATTTCTTCGGAAAATTTGAATCGGGTTACAAACTTAGCCTCAGGAATGAGTTTGTTGATATACGCATGGGCCGACAAACACCTTGTGAGTGAGTGCCATCTACAGTATAGTGCATAACATTTCTATCTACAATCAAACTTGTTGCTAAGGGGTGTTATATTTCAAGGCCATACTGTATTCTCATATATCACAGGTATAGCACAGCACCTGTCACGTTAATATCTGATGACAAAATTGTAGACATGACCTAAAATGCTTAATATGAATACATTCATGTTTGCAAGGCTTCCAAGAATCGAAAACAATATGCTGAAGCAAACTGCCTTGAGCCCTTTAATTACTAGGTTGCCTTAAAACCAACTACCTGGTCAAACTCTGTCACAGTCTGTTGACTTCACTCAGCCTCAGTAAAAAGCAACACAACGTGCACAGTGTCTTAGTGGACTCACCAGCCGTAGTATGCAATTTTTCACCTCACACTTCTACAGCATTAAAGAGATGGGGAGGGGGGAAAATTATATAATTAGAAATGCAAATTTAACAGCTTCATTGTGGACATAACTCATGTTAAAGGGCATTGGCTCTTGCTTGAGAAACAAGGGGTAATAAGGGGGCAATTATTAATGTATCATTAATTAGGAATACAAACTTATACAGGTACTTGGGGGACTAATTAATAATAGTTATTCTATTGTAGGAAAATGTTTACAGAAAGTTCAATGGTGAAAGTTATTATGGAAGTAAATTGTTGTGGCAAGTTGCTTTAAGTGTGGTTGAGAATGTAGAGAAACTGTTCATTGTGGAGTCACTGCGGGAAGAGAATCTGTGCTAGGATGGTAGAGAGACTTTAGTATGTACAAGGAGGTCATGAAAGACATGGTCACACTGTGCAACAACACCGACACACACACACTACACTCTACAGTACAGTATATACACAAAAAGTAAAGTGTTCATCACTACAGAAGCACTCAAATATTCTCTCACAAGTATTAGTTACCAAGATGTGCCATGAATAATCTTGGAGGAGACGAGGAAAGCTGACATACCAGCAGCCATTATTGAAGTAAAGCCCAAAACCAGAAAAAGTGTACCGGTGCTGCTAGAGCCCCTCCACATGGGTCGTCCCACACCCCCACGTTCATCCCCATCCATATATTGACGTGCTTTGGACACAAGCAATGCATCAACAATTCCCATTAATATTACTCAAAATGCTGTGTGTGATTGTTTCTCTCATACTAAATAAAAGCTACACAACCTAATATAAAAATGCTTAATTCCTGTAGTCAGGGTCAGGCAGCTTGTGTATATGTACACTAGGCTTATATCGATGTTCCCCAAGGTCGAACTACTGATCCTCCCCAGGATGTAATCCCCACAATAAGCTGACTAACTCTTGGATACCTATTTACTGCTATGTGAACAGTGGTATTAGGTGATAGGAAATGTGCCCAATCATTTTTATCTTGCTGGATTAAACCTGGAATTTCCAGGTGTGAGTCAAGAATGAACCAACTCTCCTACTTTCTTTATAAATAATATCAAAATTATTTTCACCAGAAGACCCATCAAAGATATCAAAGGAGACAAGGGGTTATAGGTAGAGTATCAGAAAATAATAACAGATTGTATATGAAGATGACCATCTACAACATCTTATTCATTGAATCTTAATCTTACCTCTAATTACAACCAGTCCCCCATAACACTAAAATGTAATACTGTATTATGACAGGTATGTGCTTTGACTGCTGCCGACTGAGGAAGGACCTTCAATTCCTTTCTCAAAACATAAACAATACTATGAATAAAGTGAAAGTGTGTGTTGGTAAGAGTCTAGAACCCTCCCACCCCCTCCCCACTAAACAGTAGAAGGCTCAGACAGGAGTATGATGATGATAACAAGACATGTATAGATGAACTATAGAGGGCAGCAACAGTAGCTTACAGAATGAGAGCAAAACTGTTGGTTATGGGGGACCTCAATCATGGAGAGTTTGATTGAGAATCAAGAAATCCCCATGGTAGGGGAAGAAATGTGGAGAGCAAAATTAGTGGAAGTTATAGAAAGGAATTTCCTAACACCAGATGTGAATGAAAAACACAAGGGAAAGAGGAGGGATACACCAAGCCTATTAGACCTGATTTTCACCAGAATGAGGAAGACATTACGAATATGGAACATGAAATACCACTAGGAGCCAGTGACCATTTTGTCCAAGTCTTTGACTACATTATCGAGCTTAAAATTGTGACCAAGGGACAAATGTCTGGGAAAGGAGAGTAGACTATTGGAAAGGGGATTACAGGAGGATAAGACAATATCTGGGAGAAGTGCAGTGGGAAGAAGAACTAAGAGGAAAAACAGTGCAAGATATGATGGACATAGGCAAGTGGAAATGTAAGAAGGCCAAAGATAGTTTTATACCAATGATTAAGGAAAAAACCAGCGTTGAATGTAATGAAACGCCATTTTCTGGGCGAGTCCCGGAGGCTCCCCGGAGCTATCCCAGGCTGATATGCTAATGTCAGACTTTAGCATCAGTCATGTGTATGGAGTTCTTAGGCCTACCGGGTAACCACGGCCAGAACCGGGCCCCTCAGAGAGGCAAGGGGAGCAATGCCTATAGAAGCCCCCGTGTGGTTGGAAGCATTCTATGTCTGCCATCGACCGGGACAGGCACCCAGAAAGGTAAGCGCCCCAAAACAAACCCCTATTCTGTTTAAAATTGCTACCAAAAAGCGAACTAGTGGATAGAACTCCCAAAAGAAAAACGAGCAAACTAGTGTGACGTCACACGCTGCGCGCCGCTGTCTGTGCAGCTCCCCCCTCCCCGGAAGGGGGAGCCCCAGACCCTCCGCGCCGGCTACCCACCCTCAGTTCTTGAGGCTGGATGTCAAAAACGCGAAAAACCGCCGACCGGAGGGAGGGAGGGATGCCGGGGAGCCTCCGGGACTCACCCAGAAAATGGCGTTTC
>WNGS01058948.1:0-11795 GCA_020271785.1 Procambarus virginalis
AAGGCTGGACGATTATACAGAATCGCCAGACTGGATCATTTATATGATGATTTCTCTACACTGACTGGTCCCAAACTCTAGTCAGTCTACACACAACATCTCTACAGATGTACAATTATATCACTACATGATTTACTGTGACAATTCCCTCTCCGGTACCGCCCCACAGTCACCTGGGGCATGCCACAGACGGGCGTCTCAGCTACCCCCTAGCCTGGGCCGGGCTAGGGGCCCACACAACTTCTCTATTCTTTTAACTGAGACCCTGTGATACACTGTTAAAGTACTCACGTTTCCGTCCACACATTTCCTCATTTCCAGGTCCTTACCACCTGGCTGTCACACTTAGCTTGCCTCGTGCGTCTACAAGATTGGGCCTTAGGCTGTCCTGGGAATGTGGCAAAGGGGGTGGCCAAAGGTGGTGGCCAACATGTGGCACTGCGTGGCCTTCAGGAGGGTGGCCACGGGTGGCGCGTGACGTCACAGCACCCCACCCACCCGAGCTGCTAGCGCGCGGGGGTAAAGTGGGTGGGGACTGGGCCGGGCCGGGCCGGGCCGGGCGGGCCGCACGGGTGGCCAGGGGTTGGCCACGTGGCGCCGGGTGTATACACACATGAGGATGGGGAATCACTAACAACCCATCATACCAGAGCATGACTCGCTCTTACACTGGGGTGACAGGGTGACACTGGCCGGCGTCACCTACCACATGGACGACGTCGGGCGGAATTCAAAGTCCAAGTCCCAGTTTCTCGCAATTTGGGCTTCGACACACCCAGGGTGGCTGGAGTGCCATGCAATAAGAATAAACTGCACGACAGGCGCGATAACGGTGGTGGGGGTGGCAGGCCCGCCACCCCTCACCTAGAACACTTCACACCCTGGCTGCCCAATTCAAACTGACTCTTTGGCGGCCCGAGAGACCACACATCCCCCTATTCTCTCCCCTACCTTGTCTTGACCAATCAGCAGGAAGCCGGCACTGTCCCTCGTGCCGCTTCAATAACAGGTTCTTCGCGCCAAAACTCGGCATAGGAGCAGGGGTGCCTAGACAATCACACGTGCCCCTTGCCTGTGGCGTGGCGTGACGTCACAAGGAGGGTGAGGCTAACACAACGTCTCAACGTCTCCCTTGGTGGGGGGGAAGGCAACGTTCCCCACTGTTCCCCCCCACCCGTAACGGTTTTTGTTATACTACCATCTCTCTGTTTCACAGAACAGGAAAATTTGCTGTAATTCTCTCTAAGAGCAATCACAGACCTCTAACCGTTTTAACTGACAGCATTTAACATAAGCTTCATATGACACCCAACAAGTATATGAAAATTTTGAAAGCTTCAGTTTCTAGAGTCCCTAGAGCGACTAGCCTATTCTAGAAACTAGGAAAACTAGCTGAGGAGATTCTACATCTCCTCACACTATGCCGACATGCTGCTTCAACAATATGCAAGCACTGCCAGTATAAGCAGTCTGCCCCAAGATGTACAACACCGTCTGGCTAGTACCAAAATAAATCGTAACTTCAATATTGAAATTGCCTGTAGTGAAATAGGGTCAGATGATAACTATGACATAGCCCCGCTGAAATAAAAAATGCACTCAAGAAAGTAAGGCTACCTCCTTACTAAAAGTAAGGTGTGATCCTGTGGTCCCGGGTTCGATCCCGGGCGCCGGCCAGAAACAATGGTAGAGTTTCTTTCACCCTGTTGTCCCTGTTACCTAGCAGTAAAGAGGTACCTGGGAGTTAGTCAGCTGTCACGGGCTGCTTCCTGGGGGTGGAGGCCTGATCGAGGACCGGGCCGTGGGGACACTAAAGCCCCGAGATAATCTCAAGATAACCTCAAGATATACCTCTCCTGGAGAGGTCGGCATAACATACAATACCATGAGAATACTTGCTGAGTTGCCAAACAGCCCTTTGCTAGAATTGTTTAATCAAAGTCTAAGGCAGGGTGTCTTACCTGACCGCTGGACACAGGCACTCATAATACCCATACCCAAGTGCCTAATTCACAAAAATTCAGACCCATCTCTCTGACATCGTGCAAGTGTAAAGTTCTTGAGAAGATTATACTCGACAGACTAATGTTTCGAATTAAGTCCCACCTTGCTCCTAACCTGAATGATTTCTTTCTTGGAAGAAGTACACAAATTTGCGTTGCTGAATATTTTATTACAGAGGGACCATGCTCTCAGGCGGCATTTATTGACCTCCAAACTGCTTTTGATACAGCAAACAGAAATAATATTAAAATAATCAATCCAATCCAATAATACAGGAGAAGATGCCCATGGGGCGAGCCTTGAAATGGGGACAGCTGAAGAGAAGTCGGTGAGAGGAAAAGCTGAAGTTGAAGAGAAAGTGTCATGGCTTGACCCAGCTGCGTGTATTTGGTCGATGCTGAAAACAACCCAACATCTGACTAGGCTGGGAGACGGGTCAGAAAGGCGGCAGTAGCGGTGCTTCTTCATTCAGGTACAGATAGTCTGTCTTCAGGAGGTGTCTTCTTCCTTCTTTTGGAGATAAGGGAAGACTGCTGATATGGCTCAAGACTGCTGATATTACCTGAGTAATAGAACCGCCTCAGTCCTTTCCAAGGTGGTCAAAAGTAAACATTGTGCACTCTTTGAGTTGGGTACTCCCCAGGGTGGAGTGCTTAGCCCAACACTGTTCTGATACATAAATTAACAATTGATATCCCCACACTACCTGACGAAGCCATCATCTGTTATGCTGATGACATATTCATTGTTGCAAATACTCAAACTAGACTGCAAGTTCTACTTGATTCACTTCCTGTGAAAAGCATTATATGTGATCTTGTTATCTATATAACTAAATCCAGAGCTCTCCATCCCCATGAGAAAATTCGTGTCCCTCTAACTTTCAAGGTCAACAACCAGAATATTGAAACGCGTTGGCAGAACAAATACCTTGGAGTTGGTATTAACAGTGACATTGTAAACTATCTACATCGTAGGTTAAAAGAAAGACTTAAGCCACTGAAAACACTTACTGGTAAGAATATTTGTATCAATAATAATATGCTAGATTATTTTATATGGTATTTGTTAGATCTTTAGTTGATTATCATGCCTTGCACCTAATTAACTTCCCCGCCTCCGTGTTGGACAAACTTGAAGTAGTACAGAATGAAGCCATGAGGATAATTCTTGATGCCCCAAGATGCACAAGAATCATCAAAATGAGGGAAGAACTGAAGCATCCAACCATAATAGAGAGAATCATGCACGTCAACACTACCTTTTACCTTAAAGTTACGAGAGACCCTGCATCTCCTGCGTTGCTCAGAGACAAATTATTCAGTACTGTAAACACCCTATTGTCTGGTGCCAACATACAAATTCACTCCTTTTATGACAAATGGCTGAGTAAAATTGCCTATAATCTCATCAAACTCAACATTCCGTTTAAGTGCAATCTACCTGTCTCTGATATTCCTCTATATCTGTACCCCACCATTCAAATATCATACACACCCGTCACCAAGAAAGGTAATGAGAATCTCGCTCTTCTTAAACCTATCACAAATGAAACAATTGCCTCCTCCATAGAACATTTAAGATCTCACGAGCACTGTGTCTATACCGACGGCACAGTCCAATCTTCTACTGGACGGACTGCAGTAGTATATAGGTTGTATAGAAATGATATTTGCACACAGACTATCGGTGTCAGGTTAAACAACTGGCTGACCTCCACACAAACAAAACTAGCGGCACTACAACTAGCTACCAGAACATTAAGAAACATAGGCGCAATAATATTTTATGATTCAAAGTCTGCTTTTGAAGCAATCGAAAACTTCTCCTGGAAGATCGACAGCAACAGTATCATACTAACAATTATAAATGACCTAATTGCTGCTTTACTCTCACCCTTACTCTGCTAAACCCAGAGTAAAGGGTTCGAATCTCATTTGTATGGATACCATCACACATAAATATAATCCATCATAATGAGACAGACATTGCAGACAAATTAGCGTGTAACAAAGATAAAGTTGAATTAGACCTAGGTATCCCCCATCTCTGCTGTCAAAACTATATTGTTCCAAACACTCATGTCTGATAGGAAAAAAATTACTGACTCCCAACGACCTGAAAGCACTAATATAAAAAGGTATGATTTGTTCAGATCTGAAACCTATATTTATGGGCAGCACAAACGTCCACCAGACTGTGCGACACAGTGGTTGCCAGGATCAGGTTGAGTTACCATTACCTGTGACAGGTGGCTGCAGCTGACGGATCTCCCAATCCTCAGCACTCCAGGTGCAATCTCTGGAATGCCCAGTTATCAGACTCATTGGTATGAGGTACCTGGAACTTTGCAATTACTTTACTCACTCTCGAGTTCTTGAGGATATCCTCATATTGCACCCAAAATTTACCAGTGCAGGCTACTGAACATATGGGCCCTGTATGACTAACTTTCCTGCGAGATGGAGACTTTCAGTATCACTGCTACCTTATTCACCTTGTGTTCATGATGATACCCTCATAATGCACCCAGAGTTTGCCAGTGCAAATTACTTATCACATGCCTTTGTATGACAAACCATCCTGTGTGATGGGAATTTTTAGCATCACGTAACATCTTTTTAACACCCCCCAGTACTTCCGTTTATATTGTCTAGGGTAGCTGCACAAATGCAGATGTACCAAATTGTGTTAATACAAAAACTATTAAGGGGTCGCATTCGACTAGCCTTCCAATAAAAAATAAAAAATTATATCTATTAATATAATAAATATGCCTCTTAAAAGAAATATTATACCAAATTTCATAACTGAGTAAGACTTAAAATACGATTATTCTTTTTATAGGAAAAACTTTACAATCAAGTTAGTTCCCTGTTCCGAGATGGTAACAACCAAACATCTGGAACATAAAAGGAATATATAAAGCTGGTACACCTTTATAATCACCTATCCTTCACCACAGCCAGGTTAAAGTCTGACCGAGAATTATAACTTTAATCGAGCAATACACATCCCCCACGGCGGCCAAAGGAAAAATAACTTGACGGTAAAACGTAGAATAAAGTCCAGCTCGAATATAATTGCTACAAAATAAAAAATATGACTGGAAGGGCTATATCTACCAGTATCTAATGGCTATCATACTAAAATCAATGTGATTCACTATTAATAAAGGCCCTAACTCAATTTGGCTCTTACCTTCATGTAGTAGTGTAGTGGGTGACGCCGAGGAAAATAAGACTCGCGTCCCTACCAAAACCAAAAAGACCACTACCACCTACTCACTCACTGCTCCTCCTCCTGTTTTTCCAGCTTGCTGGGTAGTAGTTATGATCGTTCGTCCACGCGGAGTAACTGCTCTCCTCCGCCTCTGTTCGTCTAACGATCGACATAACGCCATACAGCAATGGCTGTAAGAGAGTCCATAGACAGATTTAACTTGCAAAGCAGGAATAAAACGCACACAGACGGGGGGAGCGAGGGGTGTGTGTGTGTCTCTTGTGTACTATTATATAGCAGTAGTACTGTTGAGGTTTCTCTACCTGATCAACCAGGCTGTGACTCATACGTCAGGCTGCGAGCAGCCGCAACCAACAGCCTGGTTGATCAGTCCAGCAACCAGGAGGCCTGGTCGATGACCGGGCCGCGGGGACGCTAAGCCCCGGAAGCACCTCAAGGAAAGGTAGTATAGCACTAAGGCTTGGTGCTCTTACCTTCATGTAGTATAGCACTAAGGCTTGGTGCTCTTACCTTCATGTAGTATAGCACTAAGGCTTGGTGCTCTTACCTTCATGTAGTATAGCACTAAGGCTTGGTGCTCTTACCTTCATGTAGTATAGCACTAAGGCTTGGTGCTCTTACCTTCATGTAGTATAGCACTAAGGCTTGGTGCTCTTACCTTCATGTAGTATAGCACTAAGGCTTGGTGCTCTTACCTTCATGTAGTATAGCATTAAGGCTTGGGGCTCTTACCTTCATGCAGTATAGCATTAAGGCTTGGTGCATTAGCTTCAAGAATATGTAAGACTAAGCTCGTGGTTCTGGTTTCCAGTCACCAGTTTAAGATATATTATCTGGCATAACCAAAGGTGAGTTCGGGTGATTTTCTTGTGATGGTGTAAACATGCTTGAAGAAGAATCTTTTTCCCAGGAGAATCTCAGGTGTTGAAAAGAAGAACACCACACCAGGACTGCCGCTGATTTGTAATATAGATCACCAGTAAACAAAGATAGAGGCCGTGCGGTCAGAGCAGCTTCAATTAGCAGTTTGAATGGTTTACTGATTGAACGGAATAGTAAGGCCAAGTATAATGATCATCTCACTTAATTTCTAACTTTATAAAAAAATTTAAATATGTCTACCCATAATTTTTTATGGAGGCGATATGTACAGATTTTCTTATCAGACACTCTATCTCACATTTGCCACATATTAAAAAAATTAAGTTAGTTAGCATAAAATTCAATCAAGATTTACCAATCCTTCCTCAATACACAAAAGATTTACTCAAAGTATGTGCCAGGCAAGAAAATTTGCTTGAGGATAATGATTTTGTGTAGGCACCGTGTACTAGACCCTTGGTTAGGTAAGATAAACTAATGATTTATGCTGCACAAAGCACACTGAACTGAGGTTAGCAAGTCATAAATATCCAGTAATAATTTTTTCCCATATGACGCAAAACGGCATGGGAGTTCGGCAAGGAATTTCACAAAGTGATGCATTACGATCTGTCACCCAGATTGACATACAAATAAGAAATGTGGTAGCGTAACCCTACCGGCCAATGCTTAGATGACTTACCAGACCACGTAAGAGCACCTAATGTGCTAATGGGCACCACATTAGATACCCAAAAGGGGCCCCGTAAACTGCCATGTAACACCACCCGCTTTTAAGCCATACACTGAAGAACAAACTATCGAAACCCGTCCTTTACTGCATAATATCTGAAGGAACTCCAGAGTCTGCTTTATAATAGCCATAATTGTAAATAATATATCAAACGTACCCGAGTGGGAACATACACCTCTCTCTCCTAGGGGCCCAACAATATTATGAGATACAAAGGAAAATAATTGTTTCCATAATTACAAAAGAGTTTTATTTATAGGTCTTAAAGTTGCTTTACAAAATCACTCTTGCAATTAAGGTGTTATTTAAAAGACTTGGTATTAACTTTGACTAATGGTCCCATAAAATCTGGGATATAGGTACATAAGTTATATTAATTTGTAATATAAATTGCCATCCACACAGTGGATGTCCAGGTGAATGGAATGGATTACTTTGTAATCTTTCCACAACTTGATATACCCAATTCATATATTCTAACAGCACTTCACATACGTAAATAAGGTTCTTGATAGTAATGTGATACAGCAACTTCAATAGCAGGTAATATGACATTTGCATAAGAATGAACCTCAATTCAAATTAACACAATCTCTTGAATGGATGGAACAGTCAACAATTATTGCCAGCCGCCACTGGGCCATGTAAAAACAAAAGAGTACATCCTTCACCTAACTATCACATAAGAGAGCACTACAGATATGTTAAACAACGTCGCCGCACCTAGCTACCAACGAGAGCGGGGAGATCCCGGTGCGGAGGGTGACCGTACGGAGATCCCTCTCTGCTACACGCCAGCCACCACAGTCAACGAACGCCGTCCACCTTTCTCTCAATTACCAGTGTTCTAAAAATACTTTTTTTTTAACTTTTTCCTTTAATTTCATATTTTGTCACATTGAGTTTTCTACATTTACCACAGATTATTGAAAATGCTTTCCAGTCATAATATCTACTTCGGACTATTTAGGTGCCTTCTTAGATTTTTATTTATATCTCTATAGGGGGTAACGTTCTCATACTGTGACTATGCACTGTGAGAGTACAGAACTAGCCACTGTACTGACGGGAATTTTGAACGTGCTACTCTCGAGACACAGAGTTTTATTGATCACTACATTCTCCTAACACAAATTCCATATGCATTACGAAACAGGCTTCTTCCTTACAATGGTCATGTGGTAGCGCAGCACTCGTCACGAAGGTATGGATGATAGTGCGGCAGTGAGGCACAAACTAGCCCACAATTTGTACCAAGTAACGGTACAAATTGGGAACCCGCCAGGAAGGTATGGATGGTCATGGCACTAGTAGGGTACTCGCCAGGAAGGTATGGATGGTCATTGTACAAGGCGGAACTGGCCAAGCATGTTTGAATGGTCATTGTACAAGGCGGAACTGGCCAAGCATGTTTGAATGGTCATTGTACAAGGCGGAACTGGCCAGGCATGTTTGAATGGTCATTGTACAAGGCGGAACTGGCCAGGCATGTTTGGATGGTCATTGTACAAAGCGGAACTGGCCAAGCATGTTTGAATGGTCATTGTACAAGGCGGAACTGGCCAGGCATGTTTGGATGGTCATTGTACAAGGCGGAACTGGCCAAGCATTTTTGAATGGTCATTGTACAAGGCGGAACTGGCCAGGCATGTTTGGATGGTCATTGTACATGGCGGAACTGGCCAGGCAATATTGGATGGTCATTGTACAAAGCGGAACTGGCCAGGCATGTTTGAATGGTCATTGTACAAGGCGGAACTGGCCAGGCAAGTTTGGATGGTCATTGTACAAAGCGGAACTGGCCAGGCAGGTTTGGATGGTCATTGTACATGGCGGAACTGGTCAGGCAGGTTTGGATGGTCATTGTACATGGCGAAACTGGTCAGGCAGGTTTGGATGGTCATTGTACATGGCGGAACTGGTCAGGCAGGTTTGGATGGTCATTGTACAAGGCGGAAATGGTCAGGCAAGTTTGGATGGTCATTGTACAAGGCAGAACTGGCCGGGCATGTTTGGATGGTCATTGTACAAGGCGGAACTGGCCAGGCAAGTTTGGATGGTCATTGTACAAAGCAGAACTGGCCAGGCAGGTTTGGATGGTCATTGTACAAGGCGGAACTGGCCAGGCAGGTTTGGATGGTCATTGTACAAGGCGGAACTGGCCAGGCAGGTTTGGATGGTCATTGTACATGGCAGAACTGGTCAGGCAGGTTTGGATGGTCATTGTACAAGGAGTAACTCACCAGGAATATATTGGTACTCATGGTGTAAGGAGGAAGTTGTGGGGCCAACTAAACCACTTTACTAACTATTTATGCTCAGTTTTTCAATATTTTACAATATAGTAATATAGCATATAGTCCGATAAAAGAAGCTAAAAAACAAACTAAAATATACCTGGGCCTAGTATAGCACACATGTGTACTATATTAGGCCTCAGGTATCGTGTATGAGGCCTAGGAAGGTTAGGTCCGGTAACTTTAGTTAGACTAAATTAGAAAAACTTTTCAGGTTTGTCCAAATTCAGTACTACCGATTTCTACTTTCTATTTGCGTTGCACGTCGGTATATGTACTATGGTCCTCATCGTTACTATAAGTACTACCACCACAAGATGACGGGCTGAATATATATGTTAACATTATATCATCAACAATGATGTATATATAAGCACCAATACCATTATTACCCGTACCAGCCTCATGCACCAAGGCCTCCAAAGTGGCAAGGGATCACAGGGGTTAACTAAACGCCACTAGGTATAAATATTTTGCATTTGAACTATATACACAATATATATCACAAGTTGATACACCAACCAACAAACCCAGATCTACACCAGCCACCGCTGGTCATATCCTAAACCTAATTACCCTATGTCTAAATATCCACTCTCCGGAGAACACCTCATCTCTCTCTTAAATCACCAGCCAAATGTCAGTCACTCACACTGACAACCAACCACTCACAGAGTTCACCACGGGACATCGGCTGGCTACTTGATGAGTGTGAGTCGCGGCCAGCTGGACATGTTGAACCAATACGCAGCTAACCTGGCCATACCAGGTCCACACCACCACCAGCATCATGGTACTCACCATACAAGGTCCACACCACCAGCATCCTGGTCCTCACCATACCAGGTCCACACCACCACCAGCATCATGGTCCTCACCATACCAGGTCCACACCACCAGCATCATGGTCCTCACCATACCAGGTCCACACCACCACCAGCATCATGGTCCTCACCATACCAGGTCCACACCACCAGCATCACGGTCCTCACCATACCAGGTCCACACCACCAGCATCCTGGTCCTCACCATACCAGGTCCACACCACCACCAGCATCATGGTCCTCACCATACCAGGTCCACACCACCAGCATCACGGTCCTCACCATACCAGGTCAACACCACCAGCATCATGGTTCTCACCATACCAGGTCCACACCACCAGCATCATGGTCCTCACCATACCAGGTCCACACCACCACCAGCTTCACGGTCCTCACCATACCAGGTCCACACCACCACCAGCATCATGGTCCTCACCATACCAGGTCCACACCACCACCAGCATCATGGTCCTCACCATACCTGGTCCACACCACCAGCATCATGGTCCTCACCATACCAGGTCCACACCACCAGCATCATGGTCCTCACCATACCAGGTCCACACCACCAGCATCATGGTCCTCACCATACCAGGTCCACACCACCAGCATCATGGTCCTCACCATATCAGGTCTACACCACCAGCATCATGGTCCTCACCATACCAGGTCTACACCACCAGCATCATGGTCCTCACCATACCAGGTCTACACCACCAGCATCATGGTCCTCACCATACCAGGTCCACACCACCAGCATCATGGTCCTCACCATACCAGGTCCACACCACCAGCATCATGGTCCTCACCATATCAGGTCCACACCACCACCAGCATCACGGTCCTCACCATACTGGTCTACACCACCACCAGCATCATGGTACTCACCATACCAGGTCCACACCACCAGCATCATGGTCCTCACCATAACAGGTCCACACCACCACCAGCATTATGGTCCTCACCATACCAGGTCCACACCACCACCAGCATCATGGTCCTCACCATACCAGGTCCACACCACCACCAGCATCATGGTCCTCACCATACCAGGTCCACACCACCAGCATCATGGTCCTCACCATACCAGGTCCACACCACCAGCATCATGGTCCTCACCATACTGGTCCACACCACCACCAGCATTATGGTCCTCACCATACCAGGTCCACACCACCACCAGCATCATGGTCCTCACCATACCAGGTCCACACCACCACCAGCATCATGGTCCTCACCATACCAGGTCCACACACACCAGCATCATGGTCCTCACCATACAGGTCCACACCACCAGCATCATGGTCCTCACCATACCAGGTCCACACCACCAGCATCATGGTCCTCACCATACCAGGTCCACACCACCAGCATCACGGTCCTCACCATACAGGTCACACCACCACCAGCATCATGGTCCTCACCATACCAGGTCCACACCACCAGCATCATGGTCCTCACCATACCAGGTCCACACCACCAGCATCATGGTCCTCACCATACCAGGTCCACACACCACCAGCATCATGGTCCTCACCATAACAGCCACACCACCAGCATCATGGTCCTCACCATACCAGGTCCACACCACCAGCATCATGGTCCTCACCATACCAGGTCCACCCACACCACCAGCATCATGGTCCTCACCATACCAGGTCCACACCACCAGCATCATGGTCCTCACCATACCAGGTCCACACCACACCAGCATCATGGTCCTCACCATACCAGGTACACACCACCAGCATCATGGTCCTCACCATACCAGGTCCACACCACCACCAGCATCACGGTCCTCACCATACCAGG
>WNGS01058948.1:12592-50902 GCA_020271785.1 Procambarus virginalis
CATGGTCCTCACCATACCAGGTCCACACCACCAGCATCATGGTCCTCCCATACCAGGTCCACACCACCACCAGCATCATGGTCCTCTCCATACCAGGTCCACACCACCACATCATGGTCCTCACCATACCAGGTCCACACCACCACCAGCATCACGGTCTCACCATACCAGGTTTACACCACCCCAGCATCATGGTCATCACCATACCAGGTCCACACCACCAGCATCATGGTCTCACCATACCAGGTCCACACCACCAGCATCCATGGTCCTCACCATACCAGGTCACCACCACCACCATCATGGTCCTCACCACCACACCACCAGCATCATGGTCCTCACCATACCAGGTTCACACCACCATCCAGACTTCTAATCATGGGAGACTTCACCATGGGAAGATAGATTGGGGGAACAGAGACCCACACGGAGGCCCAGACACGTGGAGAGCTAAGCTGCTGGATGTGGCAACAAGAAACTTTCTAAGTCAACACGTCAAGGGACCGACAAGAATGAGAGGAGGGGATGAACCAGCCTTGCTTGATTTGATATTTACCCTAAATGAGTCGGATATAAGGGAAGTTAAGTTGGAAGCCCCCTTGGGAATGAGTGATCATAGTGTATTGAGCTTTGAGTACCTGGTTGAGCTAGGAATTATCACCCCCAAAAAAGAACTGGGAACCAAAGGGCTGGCGTACAGAAAGGGAAACTATGAGGAGATGAATAAATTCCTATGGGATATACATTGGGACACAGAACTCGGAACCAAGTCCGTACAAGACATGATGGACTATGTCACCCAAAAATGTCAGGAGGCTGTAAGCAGGTTTGTCCCAGCCCAACAGGAAAAAACAGAGAAGCAAAGGAAGAATCCGTGGTTTAATAGGGAATGTATGAAAGCAAAGGAGCTGAACAAAAGGGCATGGAGGAACTTCCGTAATAACAGAACACCAGAAAGTAGAGAGAGATACCAGAGAACCAGGAACGAGTATGTCAGTGTGAGAAGAGCAGCTGAGAAAAGGTATGAAAATGATATAGCTAACAAAGCCAAGACTGAACCAAAGCTACTACACAGTCACATCAGGAGGAAGACAACAGTGAAGGAACAGGTGATTAAACTTAGGGTGGGCGAGGACAGGTACACAGAGAATGACAAAGAGGTGTGTGAAGAACTCAACAAAAGGTTCCAGGAGGTCTTTACAATAGAACAGGGAGATATCACGGCGCTGGGAGAGGTGGCAGCAAACCAGGTGACCTTGGATAGGTTCGAAATTACAAGAGATGAGGTCAAAAAGCACCTATTGGAGCTGGATGTGAGAAAAGCTGTTGGGCCGGATGGAATCTCGCCATGGGTATTGAAAGAGTGTGCAGGAGCACTTTGCTTACCACTCTCCATAGTGTATAGTAAGTCACTGGAAACGGGGGACCTACCAGAAATATGGAAGACTGCTAATGTAGTACCAATATACAAAAAGGGTGACAGACAAGAGGCACTGAACTACAGGCCAGTGTCCTTAACTTGTATACCATGCAAGGTGATGGAGAAGATTGTGAGAAAAAACCTAGTAACACATCTGGAGAGAAGAGACTTCGTGACAACCCATCAACATGGGTTCAGGGAGGGTAAATCTTGCCTTACAGGCTTGATAGAATTCTACGATCAGGTGACAAGAATTAAGCAAGAAAGAGAAGGGTGGGCGGACTGCATTTTTTTGGACTGTCGGAAAGCCTTTGACACAGTACCCCATAAAAGGTTGATGCATAAGCTGGAGAAACAGGCAGGAGTAACAGGTAGGGCGCTCCAGTGGATAAGGGAGTACCTAAGCAATAGGAAGCAGAGAGTTACAGTGAGGGGTGAGACCTCAGACTGGCGTGAAGTCACCAGTGGAGTCCCACAGGGCTCTGTACTTGGACCTATCCTGTTTCTGATATACGTAAATGATCTCCCAGAGGGTATAGACTCATTCCTCTCAATGTTTGCTGACGACGCCAAAATTATGAGAAGGATTAAGACAGAGGAGGACAGCTTGAGACTTCAAGAAGACCTGGACAAGCTGCAGGAATGGTCGAACAAATGGCTGTTAGAGTTTAACCCAAGCAAATGTAATGTAATGAAGATAGGGGTAGGAAGCAGGAGACCAGATACAAGGTATCATTTGGGAGATGAAATACTTCAAGAGTCAGAGAGAGAGAAAGACCTGGGGGTTGATATCACGCCAGACCTGTCCCCTGAAGCTCATATCAAGAGGATAACATCAGCAGCATATGCCAGGTTGGCTAACATAAGAACGGCCTTTAGAAACTTGTGTAAGGAATCTTTCAGAACATTATATACCACATATGTCAGACCAATCCTGGAGTATGCGGCTCCAGCATGGAGTCCCTATCTAGTCAAGCATAAGACTAAACTGGAAAAGGTTCAAAGGTTTGCCACCAGACTAGTACCCGAGCTGAGAGGTATGAGCTACGAGGAGCGACTGCAGGAATTAAACCTCACTTCGTTGGAAGACAGAAGAGTTAGGGGGGACATGATCACCACATTCAAGATTCTCAGGGGAATCGACAGGGTTGATAAAGACAGGCTGTTTAACACAAGGGGCACACGCACTAGGGGACACAGGTGGAAGCTGAGTGCCCAAATGAGCCACAGAGATATTAGAAAGAACTTTTTTAGTGTCAGAGTGGTTGACAAATGGAATGCATTAGGAAGCGATGTGGTGGAGGCTGACTCCATACACAGTTTCAAGTGTAGATATGATAGAGCCCATTAGGCTCAGGAAACTGTACACCTGTTGATTGACGGTTGAGAGGCGGGACCAAAGAGCCAGAGCTCAACCCCCGCAAGCACAACTAGGTGAGTACAACTAGGTGAGTACACCACCAGCATCACGGTCCTCACCATACCAGGTCCACACCACCAGCATCACGGTCCTCACCATACCAGGTCCACACCACCAGCATCATGGTCCTCACCATACCAGGTCCACACCACCACCAGCATCATGGTCCTCACCATACCAGGTCCACACACCACCAGCATCATGGTCCTCACCATACCAGGTCCACACCACCAGCATCATGGTCCTCACCATACCAGGTCCACACCACCAGCATCATGGTCCTCACCATACCAGGTCCACACCACCAGCATCATGGTCCTCACCATACCAGGTCCACACACCACCAGCATCATGGTCCTCACCATACCAGGTCCACACCACCAGCATCATGGTCCTCACCATACCAGGTCCACACCACCAGCATCATGGTCCTCACCATACCAGGTCCACACCACCAGCATCATGGTCCTCACCATACCAGGTCCCACCACCACCAGCATCATGGTCCTCACCATACCAGGTCCACACCACCAGCATCATGGTCCTCACCATACCAGGTCCACACCACCAGCATCATGGTCCTCACCATACCAGGTCCACACCACCAGCATCATGGTCCTCACCATACCAGGTCCACACCACCAGCATCATGGTCCTCACCATACCAGGTCCACACCACCAGCATCATGGTCCTCACCATACCAGGTCCACACCACCAGCATCATGGTCCTCACCATACCAGGTCCACACCACCAGCATCATGGTCCTCACCATACCAGGTCCACACCACCAGCATCATGGTCCTCACCATACCAGGTCCACACCACCAGCATCATGGTCCTCACCATACCAGGTCCACACCACCAGCATCATGGTCCTCACCATACCAGGTCCACACCACCAGCATCACGGTCCTCACCATACCAGGTCCACACCACCAGCATCACGGTCCTCACCATACCAGGTCCACACCACCAGCATCATGGTCCTCACCATACCAGGTCCACACCACCAGCATCATGGTCCTCACCATACCAGGTCCACACCACCAGCATCATGGTCCTCACCATACCAGGTCCACACCACCAGCATCATGGTCCTCACCATACCAGGTCCACACCACCAGCATCATGGTCCTCACCATACCAGGTCCACACCACCAGCATCATGGTCCTCACCATACCAGGTCCACACCACCACCAGCATCATGGTCCTCACCATACCAGGTCCACACCACCACCAGCATCATGGTCCTCACCATACCAGGTCCACACCACCAGCATCACGGTCCTCACCATACCAGGTCCACACCACCAGCATCATGGTCCTCACCATACCAGGTCCACACCACCAGCATCATGGTCCTCACCATACCAGGTCCACACCACCAGCATCATGGTCCTCACCATACCAGGTCCACACCACCAGCATCATGGTCCTCACCATACCAGGTCCACACCACCAGCATCATGGTCCTCACCATACCAGGTCCACACCACCAGCATCATGGTCCTCACCATACCAGGTCCACACCACCAGCATCATGGTCCTCACCATACCAGGTCCACACCACCAGCATCATGGTCCTCACCATACCAGGTCCACACCACCAGCATCATGGTCCTCACCATACCAGGTCCACACCACCAGCATCATGGTCCTCACCATACCAGGTCCACCACCACCAGCATCATGGTCCTCACCATACCAGGTCCACACCACCAGCATCATGGTCCTCACCATACCAGGTCCACACCACCAGCATCATGGTCCTCACCATACCAGGTCCACACCACCAGCATCATGGTCCTCACCATACCAGGTCCACACCACCAGCATCATGGTCCTCACCATACCAGGTCCACACCACCAGCATCATGGTCCTCACCATACCAGGTCCACACCACCACCAGCATCATGGTCCTCACCATACCAGGTCCACACCACCACCAGCATCATGGTCCTCACCATACCAGGTCCACACCACCAGCATCATGGTCCTCACCATACCAGGTCCACACCACCAGCATCATGGTCCTCACCATACCAGGTCCACACCACCAGCATCATGGTCCTCACCATACCAGGTCCACACCACCACCAGCATCACGGTCCTCACCATACCAGGTCCACACCACCACCAGCATCATGGTCCTCACCATACCAGGTCCACACCACCACAGCATCATGGTCCTCACCATACCAGGTCCACACCACCAGCATCATGGTCCTCACCATACCAGGTCCACACCACCAGCATCATGGTCCTCACCATACCAGGTCCACACCACCAGCATCATGGTCCTCACCATACCAGGTCCACACACCACCAGCATCATGGTCCTCACCATACCAGGTCCACACCACCAGCATCATGGTCCTCACCATACCAGGTCCACACCACCAGCATCATGGTCCTCACCATACCAGGTCCACACCACCAGCATCATGGTCCTCACCATACCAGGTCCACACCACCAGCATCATGGTCCTCACCATACCAGGTCCACACCACCAGCATCATGGTCCTCACCATACCAGGTCCACACCACCAGCATCATGGTCCTCACCATACCAGGTCCACACCACCAGCATCATGGTCCTCACCATACCAGGTCCACACCACCAGCATCATGGTCCTCACCATACCAGGTCCACACCACCACCAGCATCATGGTCCTCACCATACCAGGTCCACACCACCAGCATCATGGTCCTCACCATACCAGGTCCACACCACCAGCATCATGGTCCTCACCATACCAGGTCCACACCACCAGCATCATGTCCTCACCATACCAGGTCACACACCACCAGCATCATGGTCCTCACCATACCAGGTCCACACCACCAGCATCATGGTCCTCACCATACCAGGTCCACACCACCAGCATCATGGTCCTCACCATACCAGGTCCACACCACCAGCATCATGGTCCTCACCATACCAGGTCCACACCACCAGCATCATGGTCCTCACCATACCAGGTCCACACCACCAGCATCATGGTCCTCACCATACCAGGTCCACACCACCAGCATCATGGTCCTCACCATACCAGGTCCACACCACCAGCATCATGGTCCTCACCATACCAGGTCCACACCACCAGCATCATGGTCCTCACCATACCAGGTCCACACCACCAGCATCATGGTCCTCACCATACCAGGTCCACACCACCAGCATCATGGTCCTCACCATACCAGGTCCACACCACCACCAGCATCATGGTCCTCACCATACCAGGTCCACACCACCAGCATCATGGTCCTCACCATACCAGGTCCACACCACCAGCATCATGGTCCTCACCATACCAGGTCCACACCACCAGCATCATGGTCCTCACCATACCAGGTCCACACCACCAGCATCATGGTCCTCACCATACCAGGTCCACACCACCAGCATCATGGTCCTCACCATACCAGGTCACACCACCACCAGCATCATGGTCCTCACCATACCAGGTCTACACCACCACCAGCATCATGGTCCTCACCATACCAGGTCCACAACACCACCAGCATCATGGTCCTCACCATACCAGGTCCACACCACCAGCATCATGGTCCTCACCATACCAGGTCCACACCACCAGCATCATGGTCCTCACCATACCAGGTCCACACACACCACCACCATCACGGTATCACCATACCAGGTCCACACCACCACCAGCATCATGGTCCTCACCATACCAGGTCCACACCACCAGCATCATGGTCCTCACCATACCAGGTCCACACCACCAGCATCATGGTCCTCACCATACCAGGTCCACACCACCACCATCATGGTACCACCACACCACCAGCATCATGGTCCTCACCATACCAGGTCCACCACCACCACCCAGCATCATGGTCCTCACCATACCAGGTCCACACCACCACCAGCATCATGGTCCTCACCATACCAGGTCCACACCACCAGCATCATGGTCCTCACCATACAGGTCCACACCACCAGCATCATGGTCCTCACCATACCAGGTCCACACCACCAGCATCATGGTCCTCACCATACCAGGTCCACACCACCAGCATCATGGTCCTCACCATACCAGGTCCACACCACCAGCATCATGGTCCTCACCATACCAGGTCCACACCACCACCAGCATCATGGTCCTCACCATACCAGGTCCACACCACCAGCATCATGGTCCTCACCATACCAGGTCCACACCACCAGCATCATGGTCCTCACCATACCAGGTCCACACCACCACCAGCATCATGGTCCTCACCATACCAGGTCCACACCACCAGCATCATGGTCCTCACCATACCAGGTCCACACCACCAGCATCATGGTCCTCACCATACCAGGTCCACACCACCACCAGCATCATGGTCCTCACCATACCAGGTCCACCACCACCAGCATCATGGTCCTCACCATACCAGGTCCACACCACCACAGCATCATGGTCCTCACCATACCAGGTCCACACCACCAGCATCATGGTCCTCACCATACCAGGTCCACACCACCAGCATCATGGTCCTCACCATACCAGGTCCACACCACCAGCATCATGGTCCTCACCATACCAGGTCCACACCACCAGCATCATGGTCCTCACCATACCAGGTCCACACCACCAGCATCATGGTCCTCACCATACCAGGTCCACACCACCAGCATCATGGTCCTCACCATACCAGGTCCACACCACCAGCATCATGGTCCTCACCATACCAGGTCCACCCACACCACCAGCATCATGGTCCTCACCATACCAGGTCACACCACCAGCATCATGGTCCTCACCATACCAGGTCCACACCACCAGCATCATGGTCCTCACCATACCAGGTCACCACCACCAGCATCATGGTCCTCACCATACCAGGTCCACACCACCAGCATCATGGTCCTCACCATACCAGGTCCACACCACCAGCATCATGGTCCTCACCATACCAGGTCCACACCACCAGCATCATGGTCCTCACCATACCAGGTCCACACCACCAGCATCATGGTCCTCACCATACCAGGTCCACACCACCAGCATCATGGTCCTCACCATACCAGGTCCACACCACCAGCATCATGGTCCTCACCATACCAGGTCCACACCACCAGCATCATGGTCCTCACCATACCAGGTCCACCACCACCAGCATCATGGTCCTCACCATACCAGGTCCACACCACCAGCATCATGGTCCTCACCATACCAGGTCCACACCACCAGCATCATGGTCCTCACCATACCAGGTCCACACCACCACCAGCATCATGGTCCTCACCATACCAGGTCCACACCACCAGCATCATGGTCCTCACCATACCAGGTCCACACACACCAGCATCATGGTCCTCACCATACCAGGTCCACACCACCACCAGCATCATGGTCCTCACCATACCAGGTCCACACCACCAGCATCATGGTCCTCACCATACCAGGTCCACACCCACCAGCATCATGGTCCTCACCATACCAGGTCCACACCACCACCAGCATCATGGTCCTCACCATACCAGGTCCACACCACCAGCATCATGGTCCTCACCATACCAGGTCCACACCACCAGCATCATGGTCCTCACCATACCAGGTCCACACCACCAGCATCATGGTCCTCACCATACCAGGTCCACACCACCAGCATCATGGTCCTCACCATACCAGGTCCACACCACCAGCATCATGGTCCTCACCATACCAGGTCCACACCACCAGCATCATGGTCCTCACCATACCAGGTCCACACCACCACCAGCATCATGGTCCTCACCATACCAGGTCCACACACCACCAGCATCATGGTCCTCACCATACCAGGTCCACACCACCAGCATCATGGTCCTCACCATACCAGGTCCACACACCACCAGCATCATGGTCCTCACCATACCAGGTCCACACCACCAGCATCATGGTCCTCACCATACCAGGTCCACACCACCAGCATCATGGTCCTCACCATACCAGGTCCACACCACCAGCATCATGGTCCTCACCATACCAGGTCCACACCACCAGCATCATGGTCCTCACCATACCAGGTCCACACCACCAGCATCATGGTCCTCACCATACAGGTCCACACCACCAGCATCATGGTCCTCACCATACCAGGTCCACACCACCAGCATCATGGTCCTCACCATACCAGGTCCACACCACCAGCATCATGGTCCTCACCATACCAGGTCCACACCACCAGCATCATGGTCCTCACCATACCAGGTCCACACCACCAGCATCATGGTCCTCACCATACCAGGTCCACACCACCAGCATCATGGTCCTCACCATACCAGGTCCACACCACCAGCATCATGGTCCTCACCATACCAGGTCCACACCACCACCAGCATCATGGTCCTCACCATACCAGGTCCACACCACCAGCATCATGGTCCTCACCATACCAGGTCCACACCACCAGCATCATGGTCCTCACCATACCAGGTCCACACCACCAGCATCATGGTCCTCACCATACCAGGTCCACACCACCAGCATCATGGTCCTCACCATACCAGGTCCACACCACCAGCATCATGGTCCTCACCATACCAGGTCCACACCACCAGCATCATGGTCCTCACCATACCAGGTCCACACCACCAGCATCATGGTCCTCACCATACCAGGTCCACACCACCAGCATCATGGTCCTCACCATACCAGGTCCACACCACCAGCATCATGGTCCTCACCATACCAGGTCCACACCACCAGCATCATGGTCCTCACCATACCAGGTCCACCACCACCAGCATCATGGTCCTCACCATACCAGGTCCACACACACCAGCATCATGGTCCTCACCATACCAGGTCCACACCACCAGCATCATGGTCCTCACCATACCAGGTCCACACACACCAGCATCATGGTCCTCACCATACCAGGTCACACCACCAGCATCATGGTCCTCACCATACCAGGTCCACACCACCAGCATCATGGTCCTCACCATACCAGGTCCACACCACCAGCATCATGGTCCTCACCATACCAGGTCCACACCACCAGCATCATGGTCCTCACCATACCAGGTCCACACCACCACCAGCATCATGGTCCTCACCATACCAGGTCCACACCACCAGCATCATGGTCCTCACCATACCAGGTCCACACCACCAGCATCATGGTCCTCACCATACCAGGTCCACACCACCAGCATCATGGTCCTCACCATACCAGGTCCACACCACCAGCATCATGGTCCTCACCATACCAGGTTACACCACCAGCATCATGGTCCTCACCATACCAGGTCCACACCACCAGCATCATGGTCCTCACCATACCAGGTCCACACCACCACCAGCATCATGGTCCTCACCATACCAGGTCCACACCACACAGCATCATGGTCCTCACCATACCAGGTCCACACACCAGCATCATGGTCCTCACCATACCAGGTCCACACCACCAGCATCATGGTCCTCACCATACCAGGTCCACACCACCAGCATCATGGTCCTCACCATACCAGGTCCACACCACCAGCATCATGGTCCTCACCATACCAGGTCCACACCACCAGCATCATGGTCCTCACCATACCAGGTCCACACCACCACCAGCATCATGGTCCTCACCATACCAGGTCACACACCACCCATCATGGTCCTCACCATACCAGGTCCACACCACCAGCATCATGGTCCTCACCATACCAGGTCCACCACCACCAGCATCATGGTCCTCACCATACCAGGTCCACACCACCACAGCATCATGGTCCTCACCATACCAGGTCAACACCACCAGCATCATGGTCCTCACCATACCAGGTCCACACCACCACCAGCATCATGGTCCTCACCATACCAGGTCCACACCACCAGCATCATGGTCCACNACCACCAACATGACCACAAGGTTCACCACACCACCATACATGACCACAAGGTTCACCACACCCACCATACATGACCACAAGGTTCACCACACCACCATACATGACCACAAGGTTCACCACACCACCATACATGACCACAAGGTTCACCCCACCACCATCATGACCACAAGGTTCACCACACCACCATACATGACCACAAGGTTCACCACACCACCATACATGACCACAAGTTCACCACACCACCATACATGACCACAAGGTTCACCACACCACCATACATGACCCACAAGTTCACCACACCACCATACATGACCACAAGGTTCACCACACCACCATACATGACCACAAGGTTCACCACACCACCATACATGACCACAAGGTTCACCACACACACCATACATGACCACAAGGTTCACCCACACCACCATACATGACCACAAGGTTCACCACACCACCATACATGACCACAGGTTCACCACACCACCATACATGACCACAAGGTTCACCACACCACCATACATGACCACAAGGTTCACCACACCACCATACATGACCACAAGGTTCACCACACCACCATACATGACCACAAGGTTCACCACACCACCATACATGACCACAAGGTTCACCACACCACCATACATGACCACAAGGTTCACCACACCACCATACATGACCACAAGGTTCACCACACCACCATACATGACCACAAGGTTCACCACACCACCATACATGACCACAAGGTTCACCACACCACCATACATGACCACAAGGTTCACCACACCACCATACATGACCACATTTCACCACACCACCATACACCTGACCACAAGGTTCACCACCCACCATACATGACCACAAGTTCACCACACCACCATACATGACCACAAGGTTCACCACACCACCATACATGACCACAGGTTCACCACACCACCATACATGACCACAAGGTTCACCACACCACCATACATGACCACAAGGTTCACCACACCACCACCATACATGACCACAAGGTTCACCACACCACCATACATGACCACAAGGTTCACCACACCACACATACATGACCACAAGGTTCACCACACCACCATACATGACCACAAGGTTCACCACACCACCATACATGACCACAAGGTTCACCACACACACCATACATGACCACAAGTTTCACCACACCCACCATACATGACCACAAGGTTCACCACACCCCACCTACATGACCACAAGGTTCACCACACCACCATACATGACCACAAGGTTCACCACACCACCATACATGACCACAAGGTTCACCACACCACCATACATGACCACAAGGTTCACCACACCACCATACATGACCACAAGGTTCACCACACCACCATACATGACCACAAGTTCACCACCCACCATACATGACCACAAGGTTCACCACACCACCATACATGACCACAAGGTTCACCACACCACCATACATGACCACAAGGTTCACCACACCACCATACATGACCACAAGGTTCACCACACCACCATACATGACCACAAGGTTCACCACACCACCATACATGACCACAAGGTTCACCACACCACCATACATGACCACAAGGTTCACCACACCACCATACATGACCACAAGGTTCACCCCACACCCACCATACATCACCACAAGGTTCACCACACCACCATACATGACCACAAGGTTAACCACACCACCATACATGACAGCAAGGTTCGCCACACTTGATTGGTGATTATTCTTGATAATGATACTCTTATTAACGCATTATCACACTTGGTAATGGTACTCTCATTATCGATCCCGCGATCGATAATGACTCCTGAGAATTACGTTACTCGACTGAGCGGTCGGCTGTTACTCTCCGACAGCCTTGTCGCTCACCACAAAAATCTATCAAAATTTACGTTAACACGTCAGCCACGAACCTACATATATATACAACCACACTTGTCACAACCTTGGGGAACACAACATGAGAAAAACCACACTCTCTTATCACTCACTCCACAATAATCAAATGCCAGTAATCCCTGGTGTTACACACAGACCTATTACCTGTACACTTATGATGACCAGTACTGGATTTCCACACCTGCAAGAGATTACATCACATGGAACACGATAAACACCATGAATGAATTACTATAATTCTACCAGAGTGGAATATAAATATTACTTGGACATCCCTCACAGTCCTTGGCTAATCTATGTAAACTTTGTTCCCGTGTGTACTCACTAACACACACACATACAGGGACACCTGTCTACACCAGTCTAAATCCGTCTGGACTGACATGAATGTCAATAAGGGTAAAAATCTCACACGTTCCTACTTCACCTCACCCTACCGGGTGCTTGGAGACAATGGGACGGAACACCTGACCTCGAATTCAGGCTTAAAGATATATCACCAAAAAACACACAAGGTATTTACTCTCATTTACACAGCCGGCTCACATCCATGCACCCCAGTGTCCCACTCCCTACACAGACCCCCTGCATTATAGGTGTTGGTCAGCAATACCAGCGATAGGCTAAGCTGGTATAGCCTCGTGTGTTGACGGTCGTACACGGATAGCTCGGCGCATTTTTCGTAACCTCTCACACAACACATGGCTCGGATCGTACACCCCAGACCCACCGGTGAAGCGGTGCGTTCGTACACAAATGGCACGTTCACGTCTAGCTTCAATTTTCACGAAAACCTGCCTCTGAACACGATATTTCCCCGTTCTCTCGACTGCTATAAGGCATTAGCAGGATTTAGAACGTTCGTATGATCACGTATGAGAGTGGACCCACTGTAACACTGTAAAGGTGTTTTGTATTTAAAATATATATATTACAGGAGTCACAGACAACATTTCGAGAGGCACCAGGCTGGCAGCCTCTAGTAATTAATAAACTCTCACCTCTAAGTATTAATGACCACCAAGTGACCAAGGTCAGGTCGCGGGAAGTTGACCTGGTCTCTGCTCTAATAATTGCAGGCTGCTAGCCGGGGGGGGGGGGTGACCTTCAAACATGCCGCCAATTTAAGGTGTGGCTTGGTAGAGTGCCAGGAGCTATATACTTGTAGCGGAGTTAGCTAGTTGGTCCCCAATAAATACCCCGGGTACTGTACACTCGAGAGATAGACAGACAGGAAGAGACAGACAGAAGACAGGAGAACAGCCAGCAGACCAGAACCAAGAGGCTGTCAGCCGGACGGGGCGGACAGTCTCTGTCAACTACAGTCCCCCCCCCCCTCTCTATCCAGCTATAGGCAGACACTTGGTGTTTGAACATGAAAGGTGACGTAGTCGTGTTTACTAGTGCTGTGTGACAATCAGGGGGCAGACGGCTGTAGTGGTCTCGAATTCCGGTGTAGAGACTCACTTGGTACATTAATAATGAACCATCAGTTCAATTGCTTGAATTCCAATATTTATCATGCTAGATAAATAATTGATTCACTTACTTTTAATTTGACTTTAATTGTGTTCTCGAGTTGTTGGAATTACTGATATATGCAAACTAGACGGTAGAGTACTCTATAGTTAGCGAGAAGAGAGTCTTGCCTGGAACACTATTCCAGTTAAATCATGCTAATAATGACCTGTTGATACATCTTTGAGAATTTTGTGATACCGACAAGTTCCATTCCTTAGCCTATGTATAATGGTTTTGAATGGATGGTGGCAGTCTACCTTCTACTTCTACTATCTACTTTCTACTTTTCTACTTCTACCTATCTACCATTCTACCTCCACCACCACTTCCTATTCATCTCTGTCCCTCTCTCCCTTTCACCTGACCACACTCCTCCCTCCTCCCGCCTAGTCCTCCCTCCTCCCACACCCCAACACTCACTAATTACTTCATTATTCATCTCTTTCCTTTCCTTCCTCTGATTCGTTCGTGGCAGTGAACTGTTCTAGAGTTCTCTTGAGTCGTGGGTAGCTGATCAGGTTACAATGCCTTGTGTTCGTGACACCTAGGTAATCAAATACCTAGGTCACCAGGTGTTGAATTAGAGAGGCTGCAGTAGGGACTCTGGGGGGGGGGGAGCTATAGATTAGCTAACTGGGGAGTGGGATAATGGACAAGAGAGAGCTATTTCCCCCCCCACTCCCCCGTAGAATAGTTAACTAGGGGTGGGATAATGGACTAAAGAGAGCTGTTTCCCCACCCCGGTCGACCGGGGTGGGGGACTTGTGATCCTGTGGTCCCGGGGTCGATCCCGGGCGCCGGCGAGAACAATGGGCAGAGTTTCTTTCACCCTATGCCCCTGTTACCTAGCAGTAAAATAGGGTACCTGGGTGTTAGTCAGCTGTCACGGGCTGCTTCCTGGGGGTGGAGGCCTGGTCGAGGACCGGGCCGCGGGGACACTAAAGCCCCGAAATCATCTCAAGAAACCTCAAGATAACCCCGCATTACACCACGAGCACATTGACCGCTGGTATGCAAATTACCACGTTCCAGATCTCTACTCACTACACTCCCTATCTTTCTCCCCTTCGAACGGCGACGCCGTATTGTATTCTGCTGCAGACGACGTCATAGTTGAGGTGGAGAGTGGAGCTTGTAGAGTAGTCAGCCGCCACGACGTCTTCTTTACTCAATTTGGCCGAGCAAAGCAAGCGCCAGGACAAGGTGGCGGCTGGATTCAGAATGATGGCGTCTCGGGAGCTGAAGCATCTTCCAGGGTTCTCCTCAAAAGAACCAATCAGAGGAGACACACAGCGGCCTACCCCTCTCAACCAATCAGAGACGAGCTACTAGGCCTGCAGGACGACTCTAAGATGGCCGACCCAAAGTGGCTGGCTGCCGTTATCATGGGAACAGGCTGGCGGTGTGGCGGCGGGTGGCTACCAGCATCACCACGCTCTCCTCCTTCCCCGCCAAACCTGTCTCCCTCAAACTCTACCAGTAAAAGTTGTTGCTGGCTCTATCTCTTTCTACAAATGCGTCACAACGGCCATTGTGACATATTGATTGCTGATGACTGGGGCTCTAAATCCAGACCCAAATGATTCCGTTCTGGTTACAAACTTAGGTCCGTGCACTTGCCGGTGCACTTGCAAAGTGCACCGGCCGCCACAGGCATATAAAACCAGTGGAAGTTTAGTCTGGTGAAACCATCCCCTCACACTCACTATACCAGGTCACACCACAGCATCATGGTCCTCACCATACCAGGTCCACACACCACCAGCATCATGGTCCTCACCATACCAGGTCCACACCACCAGCATCATGGTCCTCACCATACCAGGTCCACACCACCAGCATCATGGTCCTCACCATACCAGGTCCACACCACCAGCATCATGGTCCTCACCATACCAGGTCCACACCACCAGCATCATGGTCCTCACCATACCAGGTCCACACCACCAGCATCATGGTCCTCACCATACCAGGTCCACACCACCAGCATCATGGTCCTCACCATACCAGGTCCACACCACCAGCATCATGGTCCTCACCATACCAGGTCCACACCACCAGCATCATGGTCCTCACCATACCAGGTCCACACCACCAGCATCATGGTCCTCACCATACCAGGTCCACACCACCACCATCATGGTCCTCACCATACCAGGTCCACACCACCAGCATCATGGTCCTCACCATACCAGGTCCACACCACCAGCATCATGGTCCTCACCATACCAGGTCCACACCACCAGCATCATGGTCCTCACCATACCAGGTCCACCACCACCAGCATCATGGTCCTCACCATACCAGTCCACACCACCACATCATGGTCCTCACCATACCAGTCCACACCACCAGCATCATGGTCCTCACCATACCAGGTCCACACCACCAGCATCATGGTCCTCACCATACCAGTCCACACCACCACATCATGGTCCTCACCATACCAGGTCCACACCACCACATCATGGTCCTCACCATACCAGGTCCACACCACCAGCATCATGGTCCTCACCATACCAGGTCCACACCACCAGCATCATGGTCCTCACCATACCAGGTCCACACCACCAGCATCATGGTCCTCACCACCAGGTCCACACCACCAGCATCATGGTCCTCACCATACCAGGTCCACACCACCAGCATCATGGTCCTCACCATACCAGGTCCACACCACCAGCATCATGGTCCTCACCATACCAGGTCCACACCACCAGCATCATGGTCCTCACCATACCAGGTCCACACCACCACCATCATGGTCCTCACCATCACCCACACCAGGTCCACACACACCACCAGCATCATGGTCCTCACCATACCAGGTCCACACCACCAGCATCATGGTCCTCACCATACCAGGTCCACACCACCAGCATCATGGTCCTCACCATACCAGGTCCACACCACCAGCATCATGGTCCTCACCATACCAGGTCCACACCACCAGCATCATGGTCCTCACCATACCAGGTCCACACCACCAGCATCATGGTCCTCACCATACCAGGTCCACACACCCCACACCACCAGCATCATGGTCCTCACCATACCAGGTCCACACCACCAGCATCACGGTCCTCACCATACCAGGTCCACACCACCAGCATCATGGTCCTCACCATACCAGGTCCACACCACCAGCATCATGGTCCTCACCATACCAGGTCACACCACCACCAGCATCATGGTCCTCACCATACCAGGTCCACACCACCAGCATCATGGTCCTCACCATACCAGGTCCACACCACCAGCATCATGGTCCTCACCATACCAGGTCCACACCACCAGCATCATGGTCCTCACCATACCAGGTCCACACCACCACCAGCATCATGGTCCTCACCATACCAGGTCCACACCACCAGCATCATGGTCCTCACCATACCAGGTCCACACCACCACCAGCATCATGGTCCTCACCATACCAGGTCCACACCACCAGCATCATGGTCCTCACCATACCAGGTCCACACCACCAGCAGCATCATGGTCCTCACCATACCAGGTCCACACCACCAGCATCATGGTCCTCACCATACCAGGTCACACACCACCAGCATCATGGTCCTCACCATACCAGGTCCACACCACCACCACCAGCATCATGGTCCTCACCATACCAGGTCCACACCACCAGCATCATGGTCCTCACCATACCAGGTCCACACCACCAGCATCATGGTCCTCACCATACCAGGTCCACACCACCAGCATCATGGTCCTCACCATACCAGGTCCACACCACCACCAGCATCATGGTCCTCACCATACCAGGTCCACACCACCAGCATCATGGTCCTCACCATACCAGGTCCACACCACCAGCATCATGGTCCTCACCATACCAGGTCCACACCACCACCAGCATCATGGTCCTCACCATACCAGGTCCACACCACCAGCATCATGGTCCTCACCATACCAGGTCCACACCACCAGCATCATGGTCCTCACCATACCAGGTCCACACCACCAGCATCATGGTCCTCACCATACCAGGTCCACACCACCAGCATCATGGTCCTCACCATACCAGGTCCACACCACCACCAGCATCATGGTCCTCACCATACCAGGTCCACACACCACCAGCATCATGGTCCTCACCATACCAGGTCCACACCACCAGCATCATGGTCCTCACCATACCAGGTCCACACCACCAGCATCATGGTCCTCACCATACCAGGTCCACCACCACCAGCATCATGGTCCTCACCATACCAGGTCCACACCACCAGCATCATGGTCCTCACCATACCAGGTCCACACCACCAGCATCATGGTCCTCACCATACCAGGTCCACACCACCAGCATCATGGTCCTCACCATACCAGGTCCACACCACCAGCATCATGGTCCTCACCATACCAGGTCCACACACCACCAGCATCATGGTCCTCACCATACCAGGTCCACACCACCAGCATCATGGTCCTCACCATACCAGGTCCACACCACCAGCATCATGGTCCTCACCATACCAGGTCCACACCACCAGCATCATGGTCCTCACCATACCAGGTCCACCACCACCAGCATCATGGTCCTCACCATACCAGGTCCACACCACCAGCATCATGGTCCTCACCATACCAGGTCCACACCACCAGCATCATGGTCCTCACCATACCAGGTCCACACCACCAGCATCATGGTCCTCACCATACCAGGTCCACACCACCAGCATCATGGTCCTCACCATACCAGGTCCACACCACCAGCATCATGGTCCTCACCATACCAGGTCCACACCACCAGCATCATGGTCCTCACCATACCAGGTCCACACCACCAGCATCATGGTCCTCACCATACCAGGTCCACACCACCAGCATCATGGTCCTCACCATACCAGGTCCACACCACCACCAGCATCATGGTCCTCACCATACCAGGTCCACACCACCAGCATCATGGTCCTCACCATACCAGGTCCACACCACCAGCATCATGGTCCTCACCATACCAGGTCCACACCACCAGCATCATGGTCCTCACCATACCAGGTCCACACCACCAGCATCATGGTCCTCACCATACCAGGTCCACACCACCAGCATCATGGTCCTCACCATACCAGGTCCACACCACCAGCATCATGGTCCTCACCATACCAGGTCCACACCACCAGCATCATGGTCCTCACCATACCAGGTCCACACCACCACCAGCATCATGGTCCTCACCATACCAGGTCCACACCACCACCAGCATCATGGTCCTCACCATACCAGGTCCACACCACCAGCATCATGGTCCTCACCATACCAGGTCCACACACCACCAGCATCATGGTCCTCACCATACCAGGTCCACACACCACCAGCATCATGGTCCTCACCATACCAGGTCCACACCACCAGCATCATGGTCCTCACCATACCAGGTCCACACCACCAGCATCATGGTCCTCACCATACCAGGTCCACACCACCACCAGCATCATGGTCCTCACCATACCAGGTCCACACCACCAGCATCATGGTCCTCACCATACCAGGTCCACACCACCAGCATCATGGTCCTCACCATACCAGGTCTACACCACCACCATCATGGTCCTCACCATACCACCAGCATCATGGTCCTCACCATACCAGGTCCACACCACCAGCATCATGGTCCTCACCATACCAGGTCCACACCACCAGCATCATGGTCCTCACCATACCAGGTCCACACCACCAGCATCATGGTCCTCACCATACCAGGTCCACACCACCAGCATCATGGTCCTCACCATACCAGGTCCACACACACCACCAGCATCATGGTCCTCACCATACCAGGTCCACACCACCAGCATCATGGTCCTCACCATACCAGGTCCACACCACCAGCATCATGGTCCTCACCATACCAGGTCCACACCACCAGCATCATGGTCCTCACCATACCAGGTCCACACCACCACCAGCATCATGGTCCTCACCATACCAGGTCCCACACCACCAGCATCATGGTCCTCACCATACCAGGTCCACACCACCAGCATCATGGTCCTCACCATACCAGGTCCACACCACCAGCATCATGGTCCTCACCATACCAGGTCACACCACCACCAGCATCATGGTCCTCACCATACCAGGTCCACACCACCAGCATCATGGTCCTCACCATACCAGGTCCACACCACCAGCATCATGGTCCTCACCATACCAGGTCCACACCACCACCAGCATCATGGTCCTCACCATACCAGGTCCACACCACCAGCATCATGGTCCTCACCATACCAGGTCCACACCACCAGCATCATGGTCCTCACCATACCAGGTCCACACCACCAGCATCATGGTCCTCACCATACCAGGTCCACACCACCAGCATCATGGTCCTCACCATACCAGGTCCACACCACCACCAGCATCATGGTCCTCACCATACCAGGTCCACACCACCAGCATCATGGTCCTCACCATACCAGGTCCACACCACCAGCATCATGGTCCTCACCATACCAGGTCCACACCCACCAGCATCATGGTCCTCACCATACCAGGTCCACACCACCACCAGCATCATGGTCCTCACCATACCAGGTCCACACCACCAGCATCATGGTCCTCACCATACCAGGTCCACACCACCAGCATCATGGTCCTCACCATACCAGGTCCACACCACCAGCATCATGGTCCTCACCATACCAGGTCCACACCACCAGCATCATGGTCCTCACCATACCAGGTCACACACCACCAGCATCATGGTCCTCACCATACCAGGTCCACACCACCAGCATCATGGTCCTCACCATACCAGGTCCACACCACCAGCATCATGGTCCTCACCATACCAGGTCCACACCACCAGCATCATGGTCCTCACCATACCAGGTCCACACCACCAGCATCATGGTCCTCACCATACCAGGTCCACACCACCAGCATCATGGTCCTCACCATACCAGGTCCACACCACCAGCATCATGGTCCTCACCATACCAGGTCCACACCACCAGCATCATGGTCCTCACCATACCAGGTCCACACCACCAGCATCATGGTCCTCACCATACCAGGTCCACACCACCAGCATCATGGTCCTCACCATACCAGGTCCACACCACCAGCATCATGGTCCTCACCATACCAGGTCCACACCACCAGCATCATGGTCCTCACCATACCAGGTCCACACCACCAGCATCATGGTCCTCACCATACCAGGTCCACACCACCAGCATCATGGTCCTCACCATACCAGGTCCACACACCACCAGCATCATGGTCCTCACCATACCAGGTCCACACCACCAGCATCATGGTCCTCACCATACCAGGTCCACACCACCAGCATCATGGTCCTCACCATACCAGGTCCACACCACCAGCATCATGGTCCTCACCATACCAGGTCCACACCACCAGCATCATGGTCCTCACCATACCAGGTCCACACCACCAGCATCATGGTCCTCACCATACCAGGTCCACACCACCAGCATCATGGTCCTCACCATACCAGGTCCACACCACCAGCATCATGGTCCTCACCATACCAGGTCCACACCACCAGCATCATGGTCCTCACCATACCAGGTCCACACCACCAGCATCATGGTCCTCACCATACCAGGTCCACACCACCAGCATCATGGTCCTCACCATACCAGGTCCACACCACCAGCATCATGGTCCTCACCATACCAGGTCCACACCACCAGCATCATGGTCCTCACCATACCAGGTCCACACCACCAGCATCATGGTCCTCACCATACCAGGTCCACACCACCAGCATCATGGTCCTCACCATACCAGGTCCACACCACCAGCATCATGGTCCTCACCATACCAGGTCCACACCACCAGCATCATGGTCCTCACCATACCAGGTCCACACCACCAGCATCATGGTCCTCACCATACCAGGTCCACACCACCAGCATCATGGTCCTCACCATACCAGGTCCACACCACCAGCATCATGGTCCTCACCATACCAGGTCCACACCACCAGCATCATGGTCCTCACCATACCAGGTCCACACCACCAGCATCATGGTCCTCACCATACCAGGTCCACACCACCAGCATCATGGTCCTCACCATACCAGGTCCACACCACCAGCATCATGGTCCTCACCATACCAGGTCCACACCACCAGCATCATGGTCCTCACCATACCAGGTCCACACCACCAGCATCATGGTCCTCACCATACCAGGTCCACACCACCAGCATCATGGTCCTCACCATACCAGGTCCACACCACCAGCATCATGGTCCTCACCATACCAGGTCCACACCACCAGCATCATGGTCCTCACCATACCAGGTCCACACCACCAGCATCATGGTCCTCACCATACCAGGTCCACACCACCAGCATCATGGTCCTCACCATACCAGGTCCACACCACCAGCATCATGGTCCTCACCATACCAGGTCCACACCACCAGCATCATGGTCCTCACCATACCAGGTCCACACCACCAGCATCATGGTCCTCACCATACCAGGTCCACACCACCAGCATCATGGTCCTCACCATACCAGGTCCACACCACCAGCATCATGGTCCTCACCATACCAGGTCCACACCACCAGCATCATGGTCCTCACCATACCAGGTCCACACCACCAGCATCATGGTCCTCACCATACCAGGTCCACACCACCAGCATCATGGTCCTCACCATACCAGGTCCACACCACCAGCATCATGGTCCTCACCATACCAGGTCCACACCACCAGCATCATGGTCCTCACCATACCAGGTCCACACCACCAGCATCATGGTCCTCACCATACCAGGTCCACACCACCAGCATCATGGTCCTCACCATACCAGGTCCACACCACCAGCATCATGGTCCTCACCATACCAGGTCCACACCACCAGCATCATGGTCCTCACCATACCAGGTCCACACCACCAGCATCATGGTCCTCACCATACCAGGTCCACACCACCAGCATCATGGTCCTCACCATACCAGGTCCACACCACCAGCATCATGGTCCTCACCATACCAGGTCCACACCACCAGCATCATGGTCCTCACCATACCAGGTCCACACCACCAGCATCATGGTCCTCACCATACCAGGTCCACACCACCAGCATCATGGTCCTCACCATACCAGGTCCACACCACCAGCATCATGGTCCTCACCATACCAGGTCCACACCACCAGCATCATGGTCCTCACCATACCAGGTCCACACCACCAGCATCATGGTCCTCACCATACCAGGTCCACACCACCAGCATCATGGTCCTCACCATACCAGGTCCACACCACCAGCATCATGGTCCTCACCATACCAGGTCCACACCACCAGCATCATGGTCCTCACCATACCAGGTCCACACCACCAGCATCATGGTCCTCACCATACCAGGTCCACACCACCAGCATCATGGTCCTCACCATACCAGGTCCACACCACCAGCATCATGGTCCTCACCATACCAGGTCCACACCACCAGCATCATGGTCCTCACCATACCAGGTCCACACCACCAGCATCATGGTCCTCACCATACCAGGTCCACACCACCAGCATCATGGTCCTCACCATACCAGGTCCACACCACCAGCATCATGGTCCTCACCATACCAGGTCCACACCACCAGCATCATGGTCCTCACCATACCAGGTCCACACCACCAGCATCATGGTCCTCACCATACCAGGTCCACACCACCAGCATCATGGTCCTCACCATACCAGGTCCACACCACCAGCATCATGGTCCTCACCATACCAGGTCCACACCACCAGCATCATGGTCCTCACCATACCAGGTCCACACCACCAGCATCATGGTCCTCACCATACCAGGTCCACACCACCAGCATCATGGTCCTCACCATACCAGGTCCACACCACCAGCATCATGGTCCTCACCATACCAGGTCCACACCACCAGCATCATGGTCCTCACCATACCAGGTCCACACCACCAGCATCATGGTCCTCACCATACCAGGTCCACACCACCAGCATCATGGTCCTCACCATACCAGGTCCACACCACCAGCATCATGGTCCTCACCATACCAGGTCCACACCACCAGCATCATGGTCCTCACCATACCAGGTCCACACCACCAGCATCATGGTCCTCACCATACCAGGTCCACACCACCAGCATCATGGTCCTCACCATACCAGGTCCACACCACCAGCATCATGGTCCTCACCATACCAGGTCCACACCACCAGCATCATGGTCCTCACCATACCAGGTCCACACCACCAGCATCATGGTCCTCACCATACCAGGTCCACACCACCAGCATCATGGTCCTCACCATACCAGGTCCACACCACCAGCATCATGGTCCTCACCATACCAGGTCCACACCACCAGCATCATGGTCCTCACCATACCAGGTCCACACCACCAGCATCATGGTCCTCACCATACCAGGTCCACACCACCAGCATCATGGTCCTCACCATACCAGGTCCACACCACCAGCATCATGGTCCTCACCATACCAGGTCCACACCACCAGCATCATGGTCCTCACCATACCAGGTCCACACCACCAGCATCATGGTCCTCACCATACCAGGTCCACACCACCAGCATCATGGTCCTCACCATACCAGGTCCACACCACCAGCATCATGGTCCTCACCATACCAGGTCCACACCACCAGCATCATGGTCCTCACCATACCAGGTCCACACCACCAGCATCATGGTCCTCACCATACCAGGTCCACACCACCAGCATCATGGTCCTCACCATACCAGGTCCACACCACCAGCATCATGGTCCTCACCATACCAGGTCCACACCACCAGCATCATGGTCCTCACCATACCAGGTCCACACCACCAGCATCATGGTCCTCACCATACCAGGTCCACACCACCAGCATCATGGTCCTCACCATACCAGGTCCACACCACCACCAGCATCATGGTCCTCACCATACCAGGTCCACACCACCAGCATCATGGTCCTCACCATACCAGGTCCACACCACCAGCATCATGGTCCTCACCATACCAGGTCCACACCACCAGCATCATGGTCCTCACCATACCAGGTCCACACCACCAGCATCATGGTCCTCACCATACCAGGTCCACACCACCAGCATCATGGTCCTCACCATACCAGGTCCACACCACCAGCATCATGGTCCTCACCATACCAGGTCCACACCACCAGCATCATGGTCCTCACCATACCAGGTCCACACCACCAGCATCATGGTCCTCACCATACCAGGTCCACACCACCAGCATCATGGTCCTCACCATACCAGGTCCACACCACCAGCATCATGGTCCTCACCATACCAGGTCCACACCACCAGCATCATGGTCCTCACCATACCAGGTCCACACCACCAGCATCATGGTCCTCACCATACCAGGTCCACACCACCAGCATCATGGTCCTCACCATACCAGGTCCACACCACCAGCATCATGGTCCTCACCATACCAGGTCCACACCACCAGCATCATGGTCCTCACCATACCAGGTCCACACCACCAGCATCATGGTCCTCACCATACCAGGTCCACACCACCAGCATCATGGTCCTCACCATACCAGGTCCACACCACCAGCATCATGGTCCTCACCATACCAGGTCCACACCACCAGCATCATGGTCCTCACCATACCAGGTCCACACCACCAGCATCATGGTCCTCACCATACCAGGTCCACACCACCAGCATCATGGTCCTCACCATACCAGGTCCACACCACCAGCATCATGGTCCTCACCATACCAGGTCCACACCACCAGCATCATGGTCCTCACCATACCAGGTCCACACCACCAGCATCATGGTCCTCACCATACCAGGTCCACACCACCAGCATCATGGTCCTCACCATACCAGGTCCACACACCACCAGCATCATGGTCCTCACCATACCAGGTCCACACCACCAGCATCATGGTCCTCACCATACCAGGTCCACCACCACCAGCATCATGGTCCTCACCATACCAGGTCCACACCACCAGCATCATGGTCCTCACCATACCAGGTCCACACCACCAGCATCATGGTCCTCACCATACCAGGTCCACACCACCAGCATCATGGTCCTCACCATACCAGGTCCACACCACCAGCATCATGGTCCTCACCATACCAGGTCCACACCACCAGCATCATGGTCCTCACCATACCAGGTCCACACCACCAGCATCATGGTCCTCACCATACCAGGTCCACACCACCAGCATCATGGTCCTCACCATACCAGGTCCACACCACCAGCATCATGGTCCTCACCATACCAGGTCCACACCACCAGCATCATGGTCCTCACCATACCAGGTCCACACCACCAGCATCATGGTCCTCACCATACCAGGTCCACACCACCAGCATCATGGTCCTCACCATACCAGGTCCACACCACCAGCATCATGGTCCTCACCATACCAGGTCCACACCACCAGCATCATGGTCCTCACCATACCAGGTCCACACCACCAGCATCATGGTCCTCACCATACCAGGTCCACACCACCAGCATCATGGTCCTCACCATACCAGGTCCACACCACCAGCATCATGGTCCTCACCATACCAGGTCCACACCACCAGCATCATGGTCCTCACCATACCAGGTCACACACCACCAGCATCATGGTCCTCACCATACCAGGTCCACACCACCAGCATCATGGTCCTCACCATACCAGGTCCACACCACCAGCATCATGGTCCTCACCATACCAGGTCCACACCACCAGCATCATGGTCCTCACCATACCAGGTCCACACCACCAGCATCATGGTCCTCACCATACCAGGTCCACACCACCAGCATCATGGTCCTCACCATACCAGGTCCACACCACCAGCATCATGGTCCTCACCATACCAGGTCCACACCACCAGCATCATGGTCCTCACCATACCAGGTCCACACCACCAGCATCATGGTCCTCACCATACCAGGTCCACACCACCAGCATCATGGTCCTCACCATACCAGGTCCACACCACCAGCATCATGGTCCTCACCATACCAGGTCCACACCACCAGCATCATGGTCCTCACCATACCAGGTCCACACCACCAGCATCATGGTCCTCACCATACCAGGTCCACACCACCAGCATCATGGTCCTCACCATACCAGGTCCACACCACCAGCATCATGGTCCTCACCATACCAGGTCCACACCACCAGCATCATGGTCCTCACCATACCAGGTCCACACCACCAGCATCATGGTCCTCACCATACCAGGTCCACACCACCAGCATCATGGTCCTCACCATACCAGGTCCACACCACCAGCATCATGGTCCTCACCATACCAGGTCCACACCACCAGCATCATGGTCCTCACCATACCAGGTCCACACCACCAGCATCATGGTCCTCACCATACCAGGTCCACACCACCAGCATCATGGTCCTCACCATACCAGGTCCACACCACCAGCATCATGGTCCTCACCATACCAGGTCCACACCACCAGCATCATGGTCCTCACCATACCAGGTCCACACCACCAGCATCATGGTCCTCACCATACCAGGTCCACACCACCAGCATCATGGTCCTCACCATACCAGGTCCACACCACCAGCATCATGGTCCTCACCATACCAGGTCCACACCACCAGCATCATGGTCCTCACCATACCAGGTCCACACCACCAGCATCATGGTCCTCACCATACCAGGTCCACACCACCAGCATCATGGTCCTCACCATACCAGGTCCACACCACCAGCATCATGGTCCTCACCATACCAGGTCCACACCACCAGCATCATGGTCCTCACCATACCAGGTCCACACCACCAGCATCATGGTCCTCACCATACCAGGTCCACACCACCAGCATCATGGTCCTCACCATACCAGGTCCACACCACCAGCATCATGGTCCTCACCATACCAGGTCCACACCACCAGCATCATGGTCCTCACCATACCAGGTCCACACCACCAGCATCATGGTCCTCACCATACCAGGTCCACACCACCAGCATCATGGTCCTCACCATACCAGGTCCACACCACCAGCATCATGGTCCTCACCATACCAGGTCCACACCACCAGCATCATGGTCCTCACCATACCAGGTCCACACCACCAGCATCATGGTCCTCACCATACCAGGTCCACACCACCAGCATCATGGTCCTCACCATACCAGGTCCACACCACCAGCATCATGGTCCTCACCATACCAGGTCCACCACCACCAGCATCATGGTCCTCACCATACCAGGTCCACACCCACCAGCATCATGGTCCTCACCATACCAGGTCCACACCACCAGCATCATGGTCCTCACCATACCAGGTCCACACCACCAGCATCATGGTCCTCACCATACCAGGTCCACACCACCAGCATCATGGTCCTCACCATACCAGGTCCACACCACCAGCATCATGGTCCTCACCATACCAGGTCCACACCACCAGCATCATGGTCCTCACCATACCAGGTCCACACACCACCAGCATCATGGTCCTCACCATACCAGGTCCACACACCACCAGCATCATGGTCCTCACCATACCAGGTCCACACCACCAGCATCATGGTCCTCACCATACCAGGTCCACACCACCAGCATCATGGTCCTCACCATACCAGGTCCACACCACCAGCATCATGGTCCTCACCATACCAGGTCCACACCACCAGCATCATGGTCCTCACCATACCAGGTCCACACCACCAGCATCATGGTCCTCACCATACCAGGTCCACACCACCAGCATCATGGTCCTCACCATACCAGGTCCACACCACCAGCATCATGGTCCTCACCATACCAGGTCCACACCACCAGCATCATGGTCCTCACCATACCAGGTCCACACCACCAGCATCATGGTCCTCACCATACCAGGTCCACACCACCAGCATCATGGTCCTCACCATACCAGGTCCACACCACCAGCATCATGGTCCTCACCATACCAGGTCCACACCACCAGCATCATGGTCCTCACCATACCAGGTCCACACCACCACCAGCATCATGGTCCTCACCATACCAGGTCCACACCACCAGCATCATGGTCCTCACCATACCAGGTCCACACCACCAGCATCATGGTCCTCACCATACCAGGTCCACACCACCAGCATCATGGTCCTCACCATACCAGGTCCACACCACCAGCATCATGGTTCACACCATACCAGGTCCACACCACCAGCATCATGGTCCTCACCATACCAGGTCCACACCACCAGCATGGTCCTCACCATACCAGGTCCACACCACCAGCATCATGGTCCTCACCTACCAGGTCCACACAACACCAGCATCATGGTCCTCACCATACCAGGTCCACACCACCAGCATCATGGTCCTCACCATACCAGGTCCACACCACCAGCATCATGGTCCTCACCATACCAGGTCCACACCACCAGCATCATGGTCCTCACCATACCAGGTCCACACCACCAGCATCATGGTCCTCACCATACCAGGTCCACACCACCACGCATCATGGTCCTCACCATACCAGGTCCACACCACCAGCATCATGGTCCTCACCATACCAGGTCCAAACACCAGCATCATGTCCTCACCATACCAGGTCCACACCACCAGCATCATGGTCCTCACCATACCAGGTCCCCACCACCAGCATCATGGTCCCACCATACCAGGTCCACACCACCACCAGCATCATGGTCCTCACCATACCAGGTCACACACCACCAGCATCATGGTCCTCACCATACCAGGTCCACACCACCAGCATCATGGTCCTCACCATACCAGGTCCACACCACCAGCATCATGGTCCTCACCATACCAGGTCCACACCACCAGCATCATGGTCCTCACCATACCAGGTCACACCACAGCATCATGGTCCTCACCATACCAGGTCCACACCACCAGCATCATGGTTCCTCACCATACCAGGTCCACNCACCCTGTCAAGACGCTCCCTGTACTCAATTCGGCCAAATGAGTATAGTGCGTCGTGGTAGCTTAACTACTCAGCTGCTTCACCTCCTGCTTCACCTACGACAGCGGTCGTCACAGAATCCGGCCGAAGTCGTCGCTGGAGCGGAAGAGACATTGTGAACAGTGAGTGGATACCGAAGATCTTGTGATCTGGGATCGTGGGGTAATGTGCATACGAGCAGTAACGACTCGTAGATCCCATACCAGTGATGATTAAACTTGCTAGTGCTCTGTAGCAGTCGATGGGAACGGGGAAATAAGTGTTAGTGCTTTAAGGCAGATTTCCCTTGTTTTTTAAGACGCTATCGTTGTGCGCGTCACCTGGGTACGAACGCTCCATTTCACCGGTAGGTCGAGGGTGCGAATCAAGCCGTTTTGTGAGTGGGAGGGTTCGTGTGCGCGCCAATTGTAAGAAAGATACCGCTGAGGTACCAACCAGTCCGCCTACCACCACTGTGAGCCAGCCACCCATAGCGAGGTGCCTGATGTATGGGAATGGTGTGTGTAAGCCGGCAGAATGAATCAGTATGTACCTGTGTGTGTATTTCTGGTGATTAGTAGACTCTAAAGCTTGAATTCGAGGTCAAGTGTTCCGTCACATTGTCACGCAGCACCTGTGAGGTGAAGTGAAGTGTGGACGAGGAGATAATCACCCCCATGTTGTCATCTTGTCAGTCCAGAGGGACTTACGTCTTGCGTACACAGACGTACAGAGTGTGTGTGTGTGTGTGGGTACACACGGGAACAGAGTAAACATAGATTAGCCAAGGACTGAGAGGATGTCCATGTAATAATAATTATATTATTCCATTGTGGTAATTAATTCATTCTTGGTCGTCCGTGGGACGGAGTGATATCATTTCCATATGTAATCTTACAGGTGTGGAATTTCAACACTGTGCGCTCAGGTATGTGGTAACTTCAGTGATTCCTGGCAATGATTATTGTGGAGTGTACTACAGTGTGGTCTTAATTTCTTGTATTGTTCCCAGGGCCGTGACAAGTGTGATTTATATATATATATATATATATATATATATATATATATATATATATTGTGGTTGCAGTATTAACGTAATTTTGGTAGAATTTGGTGAGTGACGAGGCTGTCGGGAGTAGCAGCCATTGCTCTGTCGAGTAACGTAACTCTCGAGAGTGTTTATCGGCATGCGTGATCGATAAATCACCCACCCATGTGATTTAAGGAGTGCGAGATCTCCTTAGTGTTCCCAATAACGTTTGATAGCTGTAGGCTACATGTGTCAGCAGTACTTATATATATATATATATATATATATATATATATATATATATATATATATATATATATATATATATATATAATATATATATATATATATATATATATATATATATATATATATATATATATATATATATAATCGTAGTGTCACGGTGCCCAGTGTTATTGTGTTATTTACTGTGTGGTGATTGCAAATTTGGAACCTATGTTTTAGGGGTTATTGAGAGCCCTGGGGTCATTTGCAACAGTAAGTAAGTAAGTGTTGAGCAGTATTCTTGTGAGATTTTTTTCTACGCCTACCTCCCTTAGGAGGTGGACTACAAGTTTAAAGGCTGCTCTTGGCAGTTAAGCATGAGTCCAATAGAAAAAGGAGAAGCGGGAGCAAACCATACCAGGTCTACACCACCACCAGCATCATGGTCCTCGCCATACCAGGTCCACACCACCAGCATCATGGTCCTCACCATACGAGGTCCACACGACCACCAGTATCATGGTCCTCACCATACCAGGTCCACACCACCAGTATCATGGTTCTCACCATACCAGGTCCACACGACCACCAGTATCATGGTCCTCACCATACCAGGTCCAAACCACCAGTATCATGGTCCTCACCATACCAGGTCCACACCATCACCAGTATCATGGTCCTCACCATACCAGGTCCACACCACCAGTATCATGGTCCTCACCATACCAGGTCCACATCACCACCAGTATCATGGTCCTCACCATACCAGGTCCACACCACCACCAGCATCATGGTCCTCGCCATACCAGGTCCACACCACCAGCATCATGGTCCTCACCATACCTGGTCCACATCACCAGCATCACGGTCCTCACCATACCAGGTCCACACCACCAGCATCATGGTCCTCACCATACCAGGTCTACACCACCAACATCATGGTCCTCACCATACCAGGTTCACACCACCAGCAGCATCATGGTCCACACCATACCAGGTCCACACCACCAGTATCATGGTCCTCACCATACCAGGTCCACACGACCACCAGTATCATGGTCCTCACCATACCAGGTCCAAACCACCAGTATCATGGTCCTCACCATACCAGGTCCACACCATCACCAGTATCATGGTCCTCACCATACCAGGTCCACACCACCAGTATCATGGTCCTCACCTTACCAGGTCCACATCACCACCAGAATCATGGTCCTCACCATACCAGGTCCACACCACCACCAGCATCATGGTCCTCGCCATACCAGGTCCACACCACCAGCGTCATGGTCGTCACCATACCTGGTCCACATCACCAGCATCACGGTCCTCACCATACCAGGTCCACACCACCAGCATCATGGTCCTCACCATACCAGGTCTACACCACCAACATCATGGTCCTCACCATACCAGGTTCACACCACCAGCAGCATCATGGTCCACACCATACCAGGTCCACACCACCAGCATCATGGTCCTCACTATACCAGGTCCACACCACCAGCATCATGGTCCTCACCATACCTGGTACACACCACCAGTATCATGGTCCTCACCATCCCAGGTCCACACCACCACCAGCATCAGGGTCCTCACCATACCAGGTCCACACCACCAGCATCATGGTCCTCACCATACCAGGTCCACACCAGCAGCATCATGGTCCTCACCACACCAGTTCCACACCAAAAGCATCATGGTCCTCACCATACCTGGTCCACACCACCAGCATCATGGTCCTCACCATACCAGGTCCACACCACCACCAGCATAACGGTCCACACCATACCTGGTCCACACCACCAGCATCATGGTCCTCACCATTCCTGGTCCACACCACCAGCATCATGGTCCACACCATACCAGGTCCACACCACCATGGTCCTCACCATACCTGGTCCACACCACCAGCATCATGGTCCTCACCATACCTGGTCTACACCACCAGCATCATGGTCCTCACCATACCAGGTCCACACCAGCAGCATCATGGTCCTTACCATACCTGGTCCACACCACCAGCATCATGGTCCTCACCATACCAGGTCCACACCACCAGCATCATGTTCCTCACCATACCAGGTCTACACCACCAGCATCATGGTCCTCACCATACCAGGTCTACACCACTACCAGCATCATGGTCCTCACCATACCAGGTCCACCACACCACCAGAATCATTGTCCTCACCATACCAGGTCCACACCACCAGCATCATGGTCCTCACCATACCAGGTCCACACCACCCTTATCATGGTCCTCACCATACCAGGTCCACACCACCAGCATCATTGTCCTCACCATACCAGGTCCACACCACCAGCATCACGGTCCTCACCATACCAGGTCCACACCACCAGCATCATGGTCCTCACCATAACAGGTCCACACCACCACCAGTATCACGGTCCTCACCATACCAGCTCTTCACCATAACGGGTCCACACCACCAGCATCATGGTCCTCACCATACCAGGTCTACACCACCAGCATCACGGTCCTCACCATACCAGGTCCACACCACCACCAGCATCATGGTTCTCACCATACCCGGTCCACACCACTACCAGCATCAAGATCCTCACCATACCAGGTCCACACCACCAGCATCATGGTCCTCACCATACCAGGTCCACACCAACAGCATCATGGTCCTCACCATACCAGGTCCACACCTCCAGCATCATGGTCCTCACCATACCAGGTCCACACCACCACCAGCATCACGGTCCTCACCATACCAGGTCTACACCACCAGCATCACCGTCCTCACCATACCAGGTCTACACCACTAGCATCACCGTCCTCACCATACCAGGTCCACACCACCACCAACATCATGGTCCTCACCATACCAGGTCCACACCACTAGCATCATGGTCCTCACCATACCAGGTCCACACCTGGTATGGTGTGACAAGATGTATGGTGACAAGAATTAAGCAAGAAAGAGGAGGGTGGGCGGACTGCATTTTTTTGGACTGTCGGAAAGCCTTTGACACAGTACCCCATAAAAGGTTGATGCATAAGCTGGAGAAACAGGCAGGAGTAACAGGTAGGGCGCTCCAGTGGATAAGGGAGTACCTAAGCAATAGGAAACAGAGAGTTACAGTGAGGGGTGAGACCTCAGACTGGCGTGAAGTCACCAGTGGAGTCCCACAGGGCTCTGTACTTGGACCTATCCTGTTTCTGATATACGTAAACGATCTCCCAGAGGGTATAGACTCATTCCTCTCAATGTTTGCTGACGACGCCAAAATTATGAGAAGGATTAAGACAGAGGAGGACAGCTTGAGACTTCAAGAAGACCTGGACAAGCTGCAGGAATGGTCGAACAAATGGCTGTTAGAGTTTAACCCAAGCAAATGTAATGTAATGAAGATAGGGGTAGGAAGCAGGAGACCAGATACAAGGTATCATTTGGGAGATGAAATACTTCAAGAGTCAGAGAGAGAGAAAGACCTGGGGGTTGATATCACGCCAGACCTGTCCCCTGAAGCTCATATCAAGAGGATAACATCAGCAGCATATGCCAGGTTGGCTAACATAAGAACGGCCTTTAGAAACTTGTGTAAGGAATCTTTCAGAACATTATATACCACATATGTCAGACCAATCCTGGAGTATGCGGCTCCAGCATGGAGTCCCTATCTAGTCAAGCATAAGACTAAACTGGAAAAGGTTCAAAGGTTTGCCACCAGACTAGTACCCGAGCTGAGAGGTATGAGCTACGAGGAGCGACTGCAGGAATTAAACCTCACTTCGTTGGAAGACAGAAGAGTTAGGGGGGACATGATCACCACATTCAAGATTCTCAGGGGAATCGACAGGGTTGATAAAGACAGGCTGTTTAACACAAGGGGCACACGCACTAGGGGACACAGGTGGAAGCTGAGTGCCCAAATGAGCCACAGAGATATTAGAAAGAACTTTTTTAGTGTCAGAGTGGTTGACAAATGGAATGCATTAGGAAGCGATGTGGTGGAGGCTGACTCCATACACAGTTTCAAATGTAGATATGATAGAGCCCATTAGGCTCAGGAAACTGTACACCTGTTGATTGACGGTTGAGAGGCGGGACCAAAGAGCCAGAGCTCAACCCCCGCAAGCACAACTAGGTGAGTACAACTAGGTGAGTACACCACCACCAACATCATGGTCCTCTCCATACCAGGTCCACACCACCACCAACATCATGGTCCTCACCATACCAGGTCCACACCACTAGCATCATGGTCCTCACCATACCAGGTTCACACCACCACCAGCATCATGGTCCTCACCATACCAGGTCCACACCACCAGCATCACGGTCCTCACCATACCAGGTCCACACCACCAGCATCACGGTCCTCACCATACCAGGTCCACACCACCAGCATCATGGTCCTCACCATACCAAGTCCACACCACCACCAGCATCATGGTCCTCACCATACCAGGTCCACACCACCACCAGCATCACGGTCCTCACCATAACAGTTCCACACCACCACTAGCATCATGGTCCTCACCATACCAGGTCCACACCATCACCAGCATCATGGTCCTCACCATACCAGGTCCACACCACCACCAGCATCATGGTCCTCACCATACCAGGTCCACACCACCAGCATCATGGTTCTCACCATACCAGGTCCACACCACCACCAGCATCATGGTCCTCACCATACCAGGTCCACACCACCAGCATCATGGTTCTCACCATACCAGGTCCACACCAGCAGCATCATGGTCCTCACCACACCAGTTCCACACCAAAAGCATCATGGTCCTCACCATACCAGGTCCACACCACCAGCATCATGGTCCTCACCATACCAGGTCCACACCACCACCAGCATAACGGTCCACACCATACCTGGTCCACACCACCAGCATCATGGTCCTCACCATAACAGGTCCACACCACCACCAGTATCACGGTCCTCACCATACCAGCTCTTCACCATAACGGGTCCACACCACCAGCATCATGGTCCTCACCATACCAGGTCTACACCACCAGCATCACGGTCCTCACCATACCAGGTCCACACCACCACCAGCATCATGGTTCTCACCATACCCGGTCCACACCACTACCAGCATCAAGATCCTCACCATACCAGGTCCACACCACCAGCATCATGGTCCTCACCATACCAGGTCCACACCAACAGCATCATGGTCCTCACCATACCAGGTCCACACCTCCAGCATCATGGTCCTCACCATACCAGGTCCACACCACCACCAGCATCACGGTCCTCACCATACCAGGTCTACACCACCAGCATCACCGTCCTCACCATACCAGGTCTACACCACCAGCATCACCGTCCTCACCATACCAGGTCCACACCACCACCAACATCATGGTCCTCACCATACCAGGTCCACACCACTAGCATCATGGTCCTCACCATACCAGGTCCACACCTGGTATGGTGTGACAAGATGTATGGTGACAAGAATTAAGCAAGAAAGAGGAGGGTGGGCGGACTGCATTTTTTTGGACTGTCGGAAAGCCTTTGACACAGTACCCCATAAAAGGTTGATGCATAAGCTGGAGAAACAGGCAGGAGTAACAGGTAGGGCGCTCCAGTGGATAAGGGAGTACCTAAGCAATAGGAAACAGAGAGTTACAGTGAGGGGTGAGACCTCAGACTGGCGTGAAGTCACCAGTGGAGTCCCACAGGGCTCTGTACTTGGACCTATCCTGTTTCTGATATACGTAAACGATCTCCCAGAGGGTATAGACTCATTCCTCTCAATGTTTGCTGACGACGCCAAAATTATGAGAAGGATTAAGACAGAGGAGGACAGCTTGAGACTTCAAGAAGACCTGGACAAGCTGCAGGAATGGTCGAACAAATGGCTGTTAGAGTTTAACCCAAGCAAATGTAATGTAATGAAGATAGGGGTAGGAAGCAGGAGACCAGATACAAGGTATCATTTGGGAGATGAAATACTTCAAGAGTCAGAGAGAGAGAAAGACCTGGGGGTTGATATCACGCCAGACCTGTCCCCTGAAGCTCATATCAAGAGGATAACATCAGCAGCATATGCCAGGTTGGCTAACATAAGAACGGCCTTTAGAAACTTGTGTAAGGAATCTTTCAGAACATTATATACCACATATGTCAGACCAATCCTGGAGTATGCGGCTCCAGCATGGAGTCCCTATCTAGTCAAGCATAAGACTAAACTGGAAAAGGTTCAAAGGTTTGCCACCAGACTAGTACCCGAGCTGAGAGGTATGAGCTACGAGGAGCGACTGCAGGAATTAAACCTCACTTCGTTGGAAGACAGAAGAGTTAGGGGGGACATGATCACACATCAGATTCTCAGGGGAATCGACCGGGTTGATAAAGACAGGCTGTTTAACACAAGGGCACACGCACTAGGGGACACAGGTGGAAGCTGAGTGCCCAAATGAGCCACAGAGATATTAGAAAGAACTTTTTTAGTGTCAGAGTGGTGTGACAAATGGAATGCATTAGGAAGCGATGTGGTGGAGGCTGACTCCATACACAGTTTCAAATGTAGATATGATAGAGCCCATTAGGCTCAGGAAACTGTACACCTGTTGATTGACGGTTGAGAGGCGGGACCAAAGAGCCAGAGCTCAACCCCGCAAGCAAAAACTAGGTGAGTACAACTAGTGAGACACCACCACCAGCATCATGGTCCCTCACCATACCAGGTCCACACACACCAGCATCATGGTCTTCACCATACCAGGTCCACACCACTAGCATCATGGTCCTCACCATACCAGGTTCACACCACCACCAGCATCATGGGTCCTCACCATACCAGGGTCACACCACCAGCATCACGGTCCTCACCATACCAGGTCCACACCACCAGCATCACGGTCCTCACCATACAAGGCACACCACCAGCATCATGGTCCTCACCATACCAGTCCACACCACCACCAGCATCATGGTCCTCACCATACCAGGGCACACACCACCAGCATCACGGTCCTCACCATAACAGGTCCACACCAC
>WNGS01058948.1:58031-68554 GCA_020271785.1 Procambarus virginalis
GGTGTAGACCTGGTATGGTGATTACCGTGATGCTGGTGGTGTAGACCTGGTATGGTGAGGACCATGATGCTGGTGGTGTGGACCTGGTATAGTGAGGACCATGATGCTGGTGGTGTTGACCTGGTATGGTGAGGACCATGATGCTGGTGGTGTTGTGGACCTGGTATGGTGAGAACCATGATGCTGGTGGTGGTGTAGACCTGGTAGGGTGAGGACCATGATGCTGGTGGTGGTGTGGACCTGGTATGGTGAGTACCGTGATGCTGGTGGTGTGGACATGGTATGATGAGGACCATGATGCTGGTGGTGTGGACCTGGTATGGTGAGGACCATGATGCTGGTGGTGTGGACCTGGTAAGGTGAGGACCATGATGCTGGTGGTGTGGACCTGGTATGGTGAGGACCATTATGCTGGTGGTGGTGTGGACCTGGTATGGTGAGGACCATGATGCTGGTGGTGGTGTAGACTTGGTATGGTGAGGTCCATGATGCTGGTGGTGTGGACCTGGTAAGGTGAGGACCATGATGCTGGTGGTGTGGACCTGGTATGGTGAGGACCATGATGCTAATGGTGTGGATCTGGTATGGTGAGCACCATGATGCGGTGGTGTGGACCTGGTATGGTGAGGACCATGATGCTGGTGGTGTGGACCTGGTATAGTGAGGACCATGATGCTGGTGGTGGTGTTGACCTGGTATGGTGAGGACCATGATGCTGGTGGTGGTGGACCTGGTATGGTGATTACCGTGATGCTGGTGGTGTAGACCTGGTATGGTGAGGACCATGATGCTGGTGGTGTGGATCTGGTATAGTGAGGACCATGATGCTGGAGGTGTGGACCTGGTATGGTGAGGACCATGATGCTGGTGTTATGGACCTGGTATGGTGAGAACCATGATGCTGGTGGTGTGGACCTTGTATGCTGAGGACCGGTGATGCTGGTGGTGTGGACCAGGTATGGTGAGGACAATGATGCTGGTGGTGTAAACCTGGTAAAGTGAGGACCATGATGCTGGTGGTGGTGTAGACCTTGTATGGTGAGGACCTTGATGCTAGTGGTGTGGACCTGGTATGGTGAAGACCATGATGCTGGTGGTGTAGACCTGGTATGGTGTGGACCATGATGCTGGTGGTGTGGACCTGGTATGGTGATGACCATGATGCTGGTGGTGGTGTAGACCTGGTATGGTGATTACCGTGATGCTGGTGGTGTAGACCTGGTATGGTGAGGACCATGATGCTGGTGGTGTGGACCTGGTATAGTGAGGACCATGATGCTGGTGGTGTGGACCTGGTATGGTGAAGACCATGATGCTCGTGGTGTAGACCTGGTATGGTGTGGACCATGATGCTGGTGGTGGTGTGGACCTGGTATGGTGAGGACCATGATGCTGGTGCTGTGGACCAGGTATGTGAGGATTCATGATGCTGGTGGTGTTTTCCTGGTATGGTGAGGACCGTGATGCTGGTGGTGTGGACCAGGTATGGTGAGGACCATGATATGATTGTGGTGGGTGGAACAGGTATGGTGAGGACCGTGATGCTGGTGGTGGTGTTGACCTGGTATGGTGAGGACCGTGATGCTGGTGGGTGGTGTGGACCTGGTATGGTGAGGACCATGATGGTGGTGGTGTGGACCTGGTGTGGTGAGGACCATGATGGTGGTGGTGTGGACCAGGTATGGTGAGGACCGAGATGCTGGTGGTTGTGTGGACCTGGTATGGTGAGGACCGTGATGCTGGTGGTGGTGTGGACCTGGTATGGTGAGGACCATGATGCTGGTGCTGGTGTGGACCTGGTATGGTGAGGACCATGATGGTGGTGGTGTGGACCTGGTATGGTGAGCACCATGATGCTGGTGGTGTGGACCTGGTTTGGTGAGGACCATGATGGTGGTGGTGTAGACCTGATATAGTGAGGACCATGATGCTGGTGGTGTGCATCTGGTATGGTGAAGACCATGATGCTGGTGGTGTGGACCTGGTATGGTGATGACCATGATGCTGGTGGTGGTGTAGACCTGGTATGGTGATTACCGTGATGCTGGTGGTGTAGACCTGGTATGGTGAGGACCATGATGCTAATGGTGTGGACCTGGTATGGTGCGCACCATGATGCTGGTGGTGTGGACCTGGTATGGTGAGGACCATGATGCTGGTGGTGTGGACCTGGTATAGTGAGGACCCTGATGCTGGTGGTGGTGTTGACCTGGTATGGTGAGGACCATGATGCTGGTGGTGGTGTGGACATGGTATGGTGATTACCGTGATGCTGGTGGTGTAGACCTGGTATGGTGAGGACCATGATGTGGTGGTGTGGACCTGGTATAGTGCGGACCATGATGCTGGAGGTGTGGACCTGGTATGGTGAGGACCATGATGCTGGTGGTGTTGTGGACCTGGTATGGTGAGAACCATGATGCTGGTGGTGTGGACCTTGTATGCTGAGGACCGTGATGCTGGTGGTATGGACCAGGCTATGGTGAGCACCATGATGCTGGTGGTGTTGACCAGGTATGGTGAGGACCATGATGCAGATGGTGGTGTGGACCTGGTATGGTGAGGACCATGATGCTGGTGGTGTGGACCTGGTATGGTGAGGACCAAGATGCTGGTGGTGGTGTGGACCTGGTATGGTGAGGACCATGATGCTGGTGGTGGTGTGGACCTGGTATGGTGAGGACCCGTGATGCTGGTGGTGTAACCCTGGTATGGTGAGGACCGTGATGCTGGTGTTGGTGTGGACCTGGTATGGTGAGGACCGTGATGCTGGTGGTGGTGTGGACATGGTATGGTGAGGACCGTGATGCTTGTGGTGTAGACCTGGTATGGTGAGGACCATGATGCTGATGGTGTGGACCTGGTATGGTGAGGACCATGATGCTGGTGGTGTGGACCTGGTATGGTGAGGACCATGGTGTGGTGGTGGTGTGGACCTGGTATGGTGAGGACCATGATGCTGGTGGTGGTGTAGACCTGTTATGGTGAAGACCATGATGCTGGTGGTGTGAACCATACCAGGTCTACACCACAAGCATCACGGTCCTCACCATACCATGTCCACACCACCACCAGCATCACGGTCCTCACCATACCAGGTCCACACCACCAGCATCATTGTCCTCACCATACCAGGTCCAAACCACCAGCATCATGGTCCTCACCATACCAGGTCTACACCACCACCAGCATCATGGTCCTCACCATACCATATCCACACCACCACCAGCATCATGGTCCTCACCATACCAGGTCCACACCACCAGCATCATGGTCCTCACCATACCAGGTCCACACCACCAGCATCATGGTCCTCACCATACCAGGTCCAAACCACCAGCATCATGGTCCTCACCATACCAGGTCCACACCACCAGCATCATGGTCCTCACCATACCAGGTCTACACCACCACTAGCATCATAGTCCTCACCATACCAGGTCCACACACCACCAGCATCATGGTCCTCACCATACCAGGTCCACACCATCAGCATCACGGTCCTCACCATACCAGGTCCACACCACCTCCAGCATCATGGTCCTCATCATACAAGGTCACACCTCCAGCATCATGGTCCTCACCATACCAGGTCCACACCACTACCATCATGGTCCTCACCATACCAGTTCTACACCACAGAATCATGGTCCTCAGAATACCAGGTCCACACCACCAGCATCATGGTCCTCACCATACCAGGTCCACACCACCACCATCATGGTCCTCACCATACCAGGTCCACACCACCACCAGCATCATGGTCTTCACCATACCAGGTCACACCACCAGCATCATGGTCCTCACCATACCTGGTCCACACCACCAGCATCATGGTCCTCACCATACCAGGTCCACACCACCAGCATCACGGTCCTCACCATACCAGGTCCACACCACCACCAGCATCACGGTCCTCACCATACCAGGTCCACACCACCAGCATCACGGTCCTCACCATACCAGGTCCACACCACCAGTATCACGGTCCTCAACATACCAGGTACACACCACCACCATCATGGTCCTCACCATACCAGGTCCACACCACCACCAGCATCATGGTCCTCACCATACCAGGTCCACACCACCAGCATCATGGTCCTCACCATACCAGGTCTACACCACCACTAGCATCATGGTCCTCACCATACCAGGTCCACACCACCACCAGCATCATGGTCCTCACCATACCAGGTCCACACCACCAGCATCACGGTCCTCACCATACCAGGTTCACACCACCACCAGCATCATGGTCCTCACCATACCCAGTCCACACCTCCAGCATCATGGTCCTCACCATACCAGGTCCACACCAAAAGCATCATGGTCCTTACCATACCAGGTCTACACCACCAGCATCATGGTCCTCACCATACCAGGTCCACACCACCAGCATCATGGTCCTCACCATACCAGGTCTACACCACCACCAGCATCATGGTCCTCACCATACCAGGACCACACCACCACCACCAGCATCATGGTCCTCACCATACCAGGTCCACACCACCAGCATCATGGTCCTCACCATACCAGGTCCACACCACCACCAGCATCATGGTCCTCACCATACCAGGTCCACACCACCAGCATCATGGTCCTCACCATACCAGGTTTACACCACCAGCATCATGGTCCTCACCATACCAGGTCCACACCACCAGCATCATGGTCCTCACCATACCAGGTCACACCACCACCAGCATCATGGTCCTCACCATACCAGGTCAACACCACCAGCATCATGGTCCTCACCATACCAGGTCCACACCACCAGCATCATGGTCCTCACCATACCAGGTACACCACCACCAGCATCATGGTCCTCACCATACCAGGTCCACACCACCACCAGCATCATGGTCCTCACCATACCAGGTCCACACCACCAGCATCATGGTCCTCACCATACCAGGTCCACACCACCAGCATCATGGTCCTCACCATACCAGGTCCACACCACCACCAGCATCATGGTCCTCACCATACCAGGTCAACACCACCAGCATCATGGTCCTCACCATACCAGGTCCACACCACCAGCATCATGGTCCTCACCATACCAGGTCACACACCACCAGCATCATGGTCCTCACCATACCAGGTCCACACCACCACCAGCATCATGGTCCTCACCATACCAGGTCCACACCACCAGCATCATGGTCCTCACCATACCAGGTCCACACCACCAGCATCACGGCCTCACCATACCAGGTCCACACCACCAGCATCACGGTCCTCACCATACCAGGTCCACACCACCACCAGCATCATGGTCCTCACCATACCAGGTCCACACATCAACAGCATCATGGTTCTCACCATACCAGGTCCACAACACCACCAGCATCATGGTCCTCACCATACCAGGTCCACACCACCAGCATCATGGTCCTCACTATACCAGGTTCACACCACCAGCATCATGGTCCTCACCATACCAGGTCTACACCACCAGCATCACGGTCCTCACCATACCAGGTCTACACCACCACCAGCATCATGGTCGTCACCATACCGGTCCACACCTCCAGCATCATGGTCCTCACCATACCAGTTCCACACCACCAGCATCATGGTCCTACCATACCAGGTCTACACCACCAGCATCATGGTCCTCACCATACCAGGTCCACACCACCAGCATCATGGTCCTCACCATACCAGGTCACACACCACCAGCATCATGGTCCTCACCATACCAGGTCAACACCACCAGCATCATTGTCCTCACCATACCAGGTCCACACCACCAGTATCATGGTCCTCACCATACCAGGTCTACACCACCACAGCATCATGGTCCTCACCATACCAGGTCCACACACCACCAGCATCATGGTCCTCACCATACCAGGTCCACACCACCAGCATCATGGTCCTCACCATACCAGGTCCACACCACCAGCATCATGGTCCTCACCATACCAGGTCCACACCACCACCAGCATCATGGTCCTCACCATACCAGGTCAACACCACCAGCATCATTGTCCTCACCATACCAGGTCCACACCACCAGCATCATGGTCCTCACCATACCAGGTCTACACCACCACCAGCATCATGGTCCTCGCCATACCAGGTCCACACCACCACCAGCATCATGGTCCTCACCATACGAGGTCCACACCACCAGCATCATGGTCCTCACCATACAAGGTCCACACCACCAGCATCACGGCCCTCACCATACCAGGTCCACACCACCAGCATCACGGTCCTCACCATACCAGGTCCACACCACCACCAGCATCATGGTCCTCACCATACCAGGTCTACACCATCAACAGCATCATGGTTCTCACCATACCAGGTCCACAACACCACCAGCATCATCGTCCTCACCATACCAGGTCCACACCACCAGCATCATGGTCCTCACTATACCAGGTCCACACCACCAGCATCATGGTCCTCACCATACCAGGTCTACACCACCAGCATCACGGTAATCACCATACCAGGTTTACACCACCACCAGCATCATGGTCATCACCATACCAGGTCCACACCACCAGCATCATGGTCTTCACCATACCAGATCCACACCACCAGCATCATGGTCCTCACCATACCAGGTCTACACCACCACCATCATGGTCCTCACCATACCACCAGCATCATGGTCCTCACCATACCAGGTCCACACCAGTCCACATCCAGACTTCTAATCATGGGAGACTTCAACTATGGGAAGATAGATTGGGGGAACAGAGACCCACACGGAGGCCCAGACACGTGGAGAGCTAAGCTGCTGGATGTGGCAACAAGAAACTTTCTAAGTCAACACGTCAAGGGACCGACAAGGATGAGAGGAGGGGATGAACCAGCCTTGCTTGATTTGATATTTACCCTAAATGAGTCGGATATAAGGGAAGTTAAGTTGGAAGCCCCCTTGGGAATGAGTGATCATAGTGTATTGAGCTTTGAGTACCTGGTTGAGCTAGGAATTATCACCCCAAAAAAGAACTGGGAACCAAAGGGCTGGCGTACAGAAAGGGAAACTATGAGGAGATGAATAAATTCCTATGGGATATACATTGGGACACAGAACTCGGAACCAAGTCCGTACAAGACATGATGGACTATGTCACCCAAAAATGTCAGGAGGCTGTAAGCAGGTTTGTCCCAGCCCAACAGGAAAAAACAGAGAAGCAAAGGAAGAATCCGTGGTTTAATAGGGAATGTATGAAAGCAAAGGAGCTGAACAAAAGGGCATGGAGGAACTTCCGTAATAACAGAACACCAGAAAGTAGAGAGAGATACCAGAGAACCAGGAACGAGTATGTCAGTGTGAGAAGAGCAGCTGAGAAAAGGTATGAAAATGATATAGCTAATAAAGCCAAGACTGAACCAAAGCTACTACACAGTCACATCAGGAGGAAGACAACAGTGAAGGAACAGGTGATTAAACTTAGGGTGGGCGAGGACAGGTACACAGAGAATGACAAAGAGGTGTGTGAAGAACTCAACAAAAGGTTCCAGGAGGTCTTTACAATAGAACAGGGAGATATCACGGCGCTGGGAGAGGTGGCAGCAAACCAGGTGACCTTGGATAGGTTCGAAATTACAAGAGATGAGGTCAAAAAGCACCTATTGGAGCTGGATGTGAGAAAAGCTGTTTGGCCGGATGGAATCTCGCCATGGGTATTGAAAGAGTGTGCAGGAGCACTTTGCTTACCACTCTCCATAGTGTATAGTAAGTCACTGGAAACGGGGGACCTACCAGAAATATGGAAGACTGCTAATGTAGTACCAATATACAAAAAGGGTGACAGACAAGAGGCACTGAACTACAGGCCAGTGTCCTTAACTTGTATACCATGCAAGGTGATGGAGAAGATTGTGAGAAAAAACCTAGTAACACATCTGGAGAGAAGAGACTTCGTGACAACCCATCAACATGGGTTCAGGGAGGGTAAATCTTGCCTTACAGGCTTGATAGAATTCTACGATCAGGTGACAAGAATTAAGCAAGAAAGAGAAGGGTGGGCGGACTGCATTTTTTGGACTGTCGGAAAGCCTTTGACACAGTACCCCATAAAAGGTTGATGCATAAGCTGGAGAAACAGGCAGGAGTAACAGGTAGGGCGCTCCAGTGGATAAGGGAGTACCTAAGCAATAGGAAGCAGAGAGTTACAGTGAGGGGTGAGACCTCAGACTGGCGTGAAGTCACCAGTGGAGTCCCACAGGGCTCTGTACTTGGACCTATCCTGTTTCTGATATACGTAAATGATCTCCCAGAGGGTATAGACTCATTCCTCTCAATGTTTGCTGACGACGCCAAAATTATGAGAAGGATTAAGACAGAGGAGGACAGCTTGAGACTTCAAGAAGACCTGGACAAGCTGCAGGAATGGTCGAACAAATGGCTGTTAGAGTTTAACCCAAGCAAATGTAATGTAATGAAGATAGGGGTAGGAAGCAGGAGACCAGATACAAGGTATCATTTGGGAGATGAAATACTTCAAGAGTCAGAGAGAGAGAAAGACCTGGGGGTTGATATCACGCCAGACCTGTCCCCTGAAGCTCATATCAAGAGGATAACATCAGCAGCATATGCCAGGTTGGCTAACATAAGAACGGCCTTTAGAAACTTGTGTAAGGAATCTTTCAGAACATTATATACCACATATGTCAGACCAATCCTGGAGTATGCGGCTCCAGCATGGAGTCCCTATCTAGTCAAGCATAAGACTAAACTGGAAAAGGTTCAAAGGTTTGCCACCAGACTAGTACCCGAGCTGAGAGGTATGAGCTACGAGGAGCGACTGCAGGAATTAAACCTCACTTCGTTGGAAGACAGAAGAGTTAGGGGGGACATGATCACCACATTCAAGATTCTCAGGGGAATCGACAGGGTTGATAAAGACAGGCTGTTTAACACAAGGGGCACACGCACTAGGGGACACAGGTGGAAGCTGAGTGCCCAAATGAGCCACAGAGATATTAGAAAGAACTTTTTTAGTGTCAGAGTGGTTGACAAATGGAATGCATTAGGAAGCGATGTGGTGGAGGCTGACTCCATACACAGTTTCAAGTGTAGATATGATAGAGCCCATTAGGCTCAGGAAACTGTACACCTGTTGATTGACGGTTGAGAGGCGGGACCAAAGAGCCAGAGCTCAACCCCCGCAAGCACAACTAGGTGAGTACAACTAGGTGAGTACAACTAGGTGAGTACACCACCAGCATCATGGTCCTCACCATACCAGGTCCACACCACCAGCATCACGGTCCTCACCATACCAGGTCCACACCACCAGCATCATGGTCCTCACCATACCAGGTCCACACCACCAGCATCATGGTCCTCACCATACCAGGTCCACACCACCACCAGCATCATGGTCCTCACCATACCAGGTCCACACCACCAGCATCATTGTCCTCACCATACCAGGTCCACACCACCAGCATCATGGTCCTCACCATACCAGGTCCACCACCACCAGCATCATGGTCCTCACCATACCAGGTCCACCACCACCAGCATCATGGTCCCACCATACCAGGTCCACACCACCACATCATGGTCCTCACCATACCAGGTCCACACCACCAGCATCACGGTCCTCACCATACCAGGTCCACACCACCAGCATCATGGTCCTCACCATACCAGGTCCACACCACCACCAGCCCCATCATACCTCCTTCACCATACCAGGTCCACACACAACAGCATCATGGTCCTCACCATACCAGGTCCACACCACCAGCATCATGGTCCTCACCATACCAGGTCCACACCACCAGCATCATGGTCCTCACCATACCAGGTCCACACCACCAGCATCATGGTCCTCACCATACCAGGTCCACACCACCAGCATCACGGTCCTCACCATACCAGGTACACCACCACCAGCATCATGGTCATCACCATACCAGGTCCACACCACCAGCATCATGGTCCTCACCATACCAGGTCCACACCACCACCATCATGGTCCTCACCATACCACCACACATCATGGTCCTCACCATACCAGGTCCACACCACCAGCATCATGGTCCTCACCATACCAGGTCCACACCACCAGCATCACGGTCCTCACCATACCAGGTCCACACCACCAGCATCATGGTCCTCACCATACCAGGTCCACACCACCAGCATCATGGTCCTCACCATACCAGGTCCACACCACCACCAGCATCATGGTCCTCACCATACCAGGTCCACACCACCAGCATCACGGTCCTCACATACCAGGTCCACACCACCACATCATGGTCCTCACCATACCAGGTCCACACCACCACCAGCATCATGGTCCTCACCATACCAGGTCCACACCACCAGCATCATGGTCCTCACCATACCAGGTCACACCACCACCAGCATCATGGTCCTCACCATACCGGTCCACACCACCACCAGCATCATGGTCCTCACCATACCAGGTCCACACCACCAGCATCACGGTCCTCACCATACCAGGTCCACACCACCACCAGCATCATGGTCCTCACCATACCAGGTCCACACCTCCAGCATCATGGTC
>WNGS01058948.1:68579-113599 GCA_020271785.1 Procambarus virginalis
TTCTGCACCAATCTATATTCCAACCACCCACCACATCATGGTCGTCACCATACCCAGGGGGGGGTCCACACCACCAGCAATCGCGGTCCCACCATACCAGGTCCACACCCACCACCAGTGCAATCACGTGTCCCTCACACTTACTGCCACCCACCAGCTATCACAGTGTCCTCACCATACCAGGTACGCACCACCAGCATCATGGTTCTAACCATACCAGGTCCACAACAAAAGCATCATGGTCCTCAACATATCAGGTCCACACCACCTGCATCACGGTTCTCACCATAAGGACCAGGTCCCACAAAACCACCCCCAGAGCATCACGGTCCTTCACCAGTAGGTCATGTGGTCGCACAGTGGCACCGAGCGATCGATGTGTGCCTCACCATGGACCAAGTCCACAGGAACGGCTAGCATCATGGTCGCTCACATAGGGCCATGGGTCCACAGTAAGGAGAACACCAACCCCCCCACGCCGGGGGTAGCATTAAGTTGTCCGTCACCATAGTTCTAGGTCGCACAACCACCAGCATCATGGTCGTGCACCCATCTGTTCCAGCACAACCACCAATCATCATGGTCCTCAACCATACCATGTGGGTCCACACCACCAGCATCATGGTCCTCACCATAGCCGTCCCCACCACCGAGGGGAGCATCATTGTCTCTAGACATAAAAAAAGTAAAAAAAGGGTAATACCAGTCCCACACGACAAGCATCATGGTCCTCACCATTAGAGAGGGCCAGGTCAACCATCCACATCAAGGTCCTCGACCATAGATACCATGTCCCCAGGAAAAAACGCCGACCATCGATCATGGTTCCTCACCATAGCCCATCCCACCATGGCACCAGCATTATGGGCCTCACCATACCAGGTCCGCACGACCGGGGGGGAGCATCATGGACCTCATCATACCAGGTCCACACCGGACCAAGAGCCATCATCATGGTTCCTCACCATATGGTCCCACCACAGACAACCAGCAGCATCATGGTCCTGGGCGGGGGTGCCATTCCAGGGGGTCCACAGACCGAGCCACCACATCATGGTCACTCATCATACATGGTCCCACGAAGCCGACCGGCATCATGGGCCTCAGCCAACCAGGTCCACACAGACCGACCATCATCATGGCCTCACCATACTGTGGTCACACCACCACCAGCTTCATGATCCTCACCATACCAGTCCCACAGGGCCAACACCGAGCTTTTTGTGTCCTCACCATACGGCGAGGGATACACAACGACACCGGACATCACATTGTCCTCAACATACTAGGGTCCACTACACCACACTCATATGGTCGTTGGGCAACCGAATACAGGTCCACACCACCACCAGGCAACCACGGGTCCTAGCCGATACCGGTGTTTCCACACCACCAGCATCACGGTCCTCAACATACCAGTGAATCACACAGACACGGAGAGCTATCAAAAAAATACATCATTGTCCTCACCAATACCATGAGGTCCCACTTTACCACAGTGTGCATCATGGTCCTCACCATACCTGTGTCCACAACCAACCACCATCATCACCGTCCTCACCATACTGGTCCACAACCCCATCATCACGGTCTCACCCATCGGGTCCACCACTAAAAACCAGGGACATCATGGTTTTCACCATACCAAGTCCACACCAACAGCATCATGGTCTTTACCATACATGGTCCTCACCATACCGAGTAATAGGTCCACACCACCAGCATCAAATGGAATCCTCACCATACCAGGTCCACACCACCAGCATCATCATGGTACTCCCACCATACAATGTCCACACACTTTACTAACTATTTACGCTCAGTTTTTCAATATTTTACAATATAGTAATATAGCATATAGTCCGATAAAAGAAGCTAAAAAAAAACTAAAAATACCTGGGCCTAGTATAGCACACATGTGTACTATATTAGGCCTCAGGTATCGTGTATGAGCCTAGGAAGGTTAGGTCTGGTAACTTTAGTTAGACTTAAATATAAAAAACTTGTCAGGTTTGTCCAAATTCAGTACTACCGATATCTACTTCTATTTGCATTGCACGTCGGTATATGTACTATGGTCCTCATCGATACTATAAGTACTACCACACAAGAGGACGGGCTGAATATCTATGTAACATTATATCATCAACAATGATGTATATATAAGCACCAATATCATTATTACCTGCACCAGCCTCATGCACCAAGCCTCCAAAGTGGCAAGGGAACACAGGGGTTAACTAAACGCCACTAAGTATAATATTTTACATTTGAACTATATACACAATATATATCACAACTTGAAAAACACCAACCCCAAACCCAGATCTACACCAGCCACGAGGTCATATCCTAAATCTAATTATCCTTCTCTAAATATCACTCTCCGGAGACCACCTCAACTCTCTCTTAAATCACCAGCCAAATGTCAGTCACTCACACTCACAACCACCACTCACAGAGTTCACCACGGGACATCGGCTGGCTGCTTGATGAGTGTGAGTCGCGACCACTGGACTTGTTGAACCAATACGCAGCTAACCGGCTGAGTCTCATACCAGGTTCACACCACAGCATCATGGTCCTCACCATACCAGGTTCACAACCACCAGCATCACGGTCCTCACCATACCAGGTCCACACCACCAGCATCACGGTCCTCACCATACCAGGTCCACACACCTGCATCATGGTCCTCACCATACCAGGTCCCACCACCAGCATCACGGTCCTCACCATACCAGGTCCACACAACAGCATCACGGTCCTCACAATACCAGGTCCACAACCACCTGCATCATGGTCCTCACAATACCAGGTCCACAACCAGCATCATGGTCCTCACCATACCAGGTCAACACAACAGCATCATGGTCTCACCATACCAGGTCCACACCACCAGCATCATGGTCCTCACCATACCAGGTCCACACCACCAGCATCATGGTCCTCACCATACCAGGTCACACCACCAGCATCACGGTCCTCACCATACCAGGTCCCACCACCAGCATCATGGTCCTCACCATACCAGGTCCACACCACCAGCATCATGGTCCTCACCATACAGGTTCACACCACAGCATCACGGTCCTCACCATACCAGGTCCACACACCAGCATCACGGTCCTCACCATACCAGGTCCACACCACCAGCATCATGGTCCTCACAATACCAGGCCACACACCAGTATCATGGGCTCCACCATACCAGGTCCACACCACCAGCATCATGGTCCTCACCATACCAGGTCCACACCACCAGCATCATGGTCCTCACCATACCAGGTCCCACACCAGCATATGGTCCTCACCATACCAGGTCCACCACCAGCATCACGGTCCTCACCATACCAGGTCCACACCACCAGCATCATGGTCCTCACCATACCAGGTCCACACCACCAGTTCATGGTCCTCACCATACCAGGTCCACACCACCAGCATCATGGTCCTCACCATACCAGGTCCAACCACCAGCATCATGGTCACCATACCAGGTCACACCACCAGCATCATGGTCCTCACCATACCAGGTCCCACACCACCAGCATCATGGTCCTCACCATACCAGGTCCACACCACCAGCATCATGGTCCTCACCATACCAGGTCCACACCACCACCAGCATCATGGTCCTCACCATACCAGGTCCACACTACCAGCATCACGTCCTCACCATACCAGGTCCACACCACCTGCTCACGGTTCTCACCATACCAGGTCTACACTACCAGCATCACGGTCCCCACCATACCAGGTTCACACTACCAGCATCATGGTCCTCACCATACCAGGTCCACTCCACCAGCATCACGGTCCTCACCATACCAGGTCCACACTACCAGCATCATGGTCCTCACCATACCAGGTCCACACCACCAGCATCATGGTCCTCACCATACCAGGTCCACACCACCAGCATCATGGTCCTCACCATACCAGGTCCACACCACCAGCCTCACGGTCCTCACCATACCAGGTCCACACCACCAGCATCATGGTCCTCACCATACCAGGTCCACACCACCAGCATCATGGTCCTCACCATACCAGGTCCACACCACCAGCATCATGGTCCTCACCATACCAGGTCCACACCACCAGCATCACGGTCCTCACCATACCAGGTCCACACCACCAGCATCATGGTCCTCACCATACCAGGTCCACACCACCAGTATCATGGTCCTCACCATACCAGGTCCACACCACTAGCATCATGGTCCTCACCATACCAGGTCCAAACCACCAGCATCATGGTCCTCACCATACCAGGTCCACACCACCAGCATCATGGTCCTCACCATACCAGATCCACACCACCAGCATCATGGTCCTCACCATACCAGGTCCACACTACCAGTATATTGGTCCTCACCATACCAGGTCCACACAACCAGCATCATGGTCCTCACCATACCAGGTCCACACCACCAGCATCATGGTCCTCACCATACCAGGTCCACACCACCAGCATCATGGTCCTCACCATACCAGGTCCACACCACCAGTATCATGGTCCTCACCATACCAGGTCCACACCACCAGCATCATGGTCCTCACCATACCAGGTCCACACCACCAGCATCATGGTCCTCACCATACCAGGTCCACACCACCAGCATCATGGTCCTCACCATACCAGGTCCACACCACCAGCATCATGGTCCTCACCATACCAGGTCCACACCAACAGCATCATGGTCCTCACCATACCAGGTCCACACCACCATGGTACTCACCATAACAGGTCCACACCACCAGCATCATGGTCCTCACCATACCAGGTCCACACCACCATGGTACTCACCATACCAGGTCCACACCACCAGCATCATGGTCCTCACCATACCAGGTCCACACCACCAGCATCATGGTCCTCACCATATCAGGTCCATACCACCATGGTCCTCACCATACCAGGTCCACACCACCAGCATCACGGTCCTCACCATACCAGGTCCACACCACCAGCATCATGGTCCTCACCATACCAGGTGCACACCACCAGCATCATGGTCCTCACCATACCAGGCCCACACCACCATGGTCCTCACCATACCAGGTCCACACCACGAGCATCATGGCCCTCACCATACCAGGTCCACACCACCAGCATCATGGTCCTCACCATACCAGGTCCACACCACCATGGTACTCACCATACCAGGTCCACACCACCAGCATCATGGTCCTCACCATACCAGGTCCACACCACCAGCATCACGGTCCTCACCATACCAGGTCCACACCACCAGCATCATGGTCCTCACCATGCCAGGTCCACACTACCAGCATCACGGTCCTCACCATACCAGGTCCACACCAGAGCATTATGGTCTTCACCATACCAGGTCCACACCACCAGCATCATGGTCCTCACCATACCAGGTCCACACCACCAGCATCATGGTCCTCACCATACCAGGTCCACACCAACAGCATCATGGTCCTCACCATACCAGGTCCACACCACCATGGTACTCACCATACCAGGTCCACACCACCAGCATCATGGTCCTCACCATACCAGGTCCACACCACCATGGTACTCACCATACCAGGTCCACACCACCAGCATTATGGTCCTCACCATACCAGGTCCACACCACCAGCATCATGGTCCTCACCATATCAGGTCCATACCACCAGCATCATGGTCCTCACCATACCAGGTCCACACCACCATGGTCCTCACCATACCAGGTCCACACCACCAGCATCATGGTCCTCACCATACCAGGTGCACACCACCAGCATCATGGTCCTCACCATACCAGGCCCACACCACCATGGTCCTCACCATACCAGGTCCACACCACGAGCATCATGGCCCTCACCATACCAGGTCCACACCACCAGCATCATGGTCCTCACCATACCAGGTCCACACCACCATGGTACTCACCATACCAGGTCCACACCACCAGCATCATGGTCCTCACCATACCAGGTCCACACCACCAGCATCACGGTCCTCACCATACCAGGTCCACACCACCAGCATCATGGTCCTCACCATACCAGGTCCACACCACCAGCATCACGGTCCTCACCATACCAGGTCCACACCACCAGCATCATGGTCCTCACCATACCAGGTCCACACCACCAGCATCATGGTCCTCACCATACCAGGTCCACACCACCAGCATCATGGTCCTCACCATACCAGGTCCACACCACCACCAGCATCATGGTCCTCACCATACCAGGTCCACACTACCAGCATCACGGTCCTCACCATACCAGGTCCACACCACCTGCTTCACGGTTCTCACCATACCAGGTCTACACTACCAGCATCACGGTCCCCACCATACCAGGTTCACACTACCAGCATCATGGTCCTCACCATACCAGGTCCACTCCACCAGCATCACGGTCCTCACCATACCAGGTCCACACTACCAGCATCATGGTCCTCACCATACCAGGTCCACACCACCAGCATCATGGTCCTCACCATACCAGGTCCACACCACCAGCATCATGGTCCTCACCATACCAGGTCCACACCACCAGCCTCACGGTCCTCACCATACCAGGTCCACACCACCAGCATCATGGTCCTCACCATACCAGGTCCACACCACCAGCATCATGGTCCTCACCATACCAGGTCCACACCACCATGGTCCTCACCATACCAGGTCCACACCACCAGCATCATGGCCCTCACCATACCAGGTCCACACCACCAGCATCATGGTCCTCACCATACCAGGTCACACCACCAGCATCACGGTCCTCACCATACCAGGTCCACACCACCAGCATCATGGTCCTCACCATACCAGGTCCACACCACCATGGTCCTCACCATACCAGGTCCACACCACCAGCATCATGGTCCTCACCATACCAGGTCCACACCACCAGCATCATGGTCCTCACCATACCAGGTCCACACCACCAGCATCACGGTCCTCACCATACCAGGTCCACACCACCAGCATCTTGGTCCTCACCATACCAGGTCCACACTACCAGCATCACAGTCCTCACCATACCAGGTCCACACCACCAGCATCATGGTCCTCGCCATACCAGGTCCACACCACCAGCATCATGGTCCTCACCATACCAGGTCCACACCACCAGCATCATGGTCCTCACCATACCAGGTCCACACCACCACCAGCATCATGGTCCTCACCATACCAGGTCCACACCACCAGCATCACGGTCCTCACCATACCAGGTCCACACTACCAGCATCACGGTCCTCACCATACCAGGTCCACACCACCTGCATCACGGTCCTCACCATACCAGGTCTACACTACCAGCATCACGGTCCTCACCATACCAGGTTCACACTACCAGCATCATGGTCGTCACCATACCAGGTCCACTCCACCAGCATCACGGTCCTCACCATACCAGGTCCACACTACCAGCATCATGGTCCTCACCATACCAGGTTCACACCACCAGCATCATGGTCCTCACAATACCAGGTCCACACCACCAGCATCATGGTCCTCACCATACCAGGTCCACACCACCAGCTTCACGGTCCTCACCATACCAGGTCCACACCACCAGCATCATGGTCCTCACCATACCAGGTCCATACCACCAGCATCATGGTCCTCACCATACCAGGTCCACACCACCAGCATCATCGTCCTCACCATACCAGGTCCACACCACCAGCATCATGGTCCTCACCATACCAGGTCCACACCACCAGTATCATGGTCCTCACCATACCAGGTCCACACCACCAGCATCATGGTCCTCACCATACCAGGTCCACACCACCAGCATCATGGTCCTCACCATACCAGGTGCACACCACCTGCATCATGGTCCTCACCATACCAGGTCCACACCACCAGCATCATGGTTCTCACCATACCAGGTCCACACCACCAGCATCATGGTCCTCACCATACCAGGTCCACACCACCATGGTACTCACCATACCAGGTCCACACCACCAGCATCATGGTCCTCACCATACCAGGTCCACACCACCATGGTACTCACCATACCAGGTCCACACCACCAGCATTATGGTCCTCACCATACCAGGTCCACACCACCAGCATCATGGTCCTCACCATATCAGGTCCATACCACCATGGTCCTCACCATACCAGGTCCACACCACCAGCATCACGGTCCTCACCATACCAGGTCCACACCACCAGCATCATGGTCCTCACCATACCAGGTCCACACCACCAGCATCATGGTCCACACCATACCAGGTCCACACCACCATGGTCCTCACCATACCAGGTCCACACCACGAGCATCATGGCCCTCACCATACCAGGTCCACACCACCAGCATCATGGTCCTCACCATACCAGGTCCACACCACCAGCATCACGGTCCTCACCATACCAGGTCCACACCACCAGCATCATGGTCCTCACCATACCAGGTCTACACCACCAGCATCACGGTCCTCACAATACCAGGTCCACACCACCAGCATCATGGCCCTCACCATACCAGGTCCACACTACCAGCATCACGGTCCTCACCATACCAGGTCCACACCACCAGCACTATGGTCCTCACCATACCAGGTCCACACCACCGGCATCATGGTCCTCACCATACCAGGTCCACACCACCAGCATCATGGGCCTCACCATACCAGGTCCACACCACCAGCATCATGGTCCTCACCATACCAGGTCTACACCACGAGCATGATGGCCCTCACCATACCAGGTCCACACCACCAGCATTATGGTCCTCACCATACCAGGTCCACACCACCAGCATCATGGTCCTCACCATACCAGGTCCACACCACCAGCATCATTGTCCTCACCAAACCAGGTCCACACCACCAGCATCACGGTCCTCACCATACCAGGTCCACACCACCAGCATCATGGTCCTCAACATACCAGGTCCACACCACTAGCATCACGGTCCTCACCATACCAGGTCCACACCACCAGCATCATGGTCCTCACCATACAAGGTCCACACCACCAGCATCATGGTCCTCACCATACCAGGTCCACACCACCAGCATTATGGTCCTCACCATACCAGGTCCACACCACCAGCATCATGGTCCTCACCATACCAGGCCCACACCACCAGCATCATGGTCCTCACCATACCAGGTCCACACCACCATGGTCCTCACCATACCAGGTCCACACCACCAGCATCATGGTCCTCACCATACCAGGTCCACACCACCACCAGCATCATGGTCCTCACCATACCAGGTCCACACCACCAGCATCATGGTCCTCACCATACCAGGTCCAAACCACCAGCATCATGGTCCTCACCATACCAGGTCCACACCACCAGCATCACGTTCCTCACCATACCAGGTCCACACCACCAGCATCACGATCCTCACCATACCAGGTCCACGCCACCAGCATCATGGTCCTCACCATACCAGATCTACGCCACCAGCATCATGGTCCTCACCATACCAGACCCACGCCACCAGCATCATGGTCCTCTGCAGAATGAAATATGCCACATTACAGGCGTCTCTTTTATTCAACATCCTCTAACTATTGAGCCTTCCCAAACCACTTCTGGTCAACATGTCAACAGTGTTCTCACAATAAATGAGGCCTAACAATGACCGTCTCATATTGCACTTGAGGTCACCTCTGTGACTCGCTGCCTCTACTGGAGTCCTGTGTAGCCAAACCTTGCCTTCCTCCATGACCGCTGACCCACAGTGCCTCCCGCCCACTGGCTTCAATCCATTTGCCACTTACATACTCCTCCTCACGCTCCATCCACTACTTACGCCGCCGGTATGTTGAGAGAGAGACTAACTAATGTTTACAAAATAATCTGGATACAACATTGTTGCCAGTAAGTTATGGATGGTCATGGTGCGAGGCTGTACTCGCTAGGCAGGCATTGTGGGTCTCGCTTCATGCAGGTCGGCATTCACTCCCCGACCGTCCAAGTGGTTGGGCACCATTACTTTCCCCCCCGTCCCATTCCAAATCCTTATTCTGACCCCTTCCCAGCTCTATAAAGTCGTAATGGCTTGGCGCTTTCCCCTGATAATTAAAAAAATAATATTAAAAAATTATTTAATTTAATGTAATTTTATTTATGATGTATAATTGATTTAATTATTAATTCTTTCCATAGCTTAGTAGACTGTATGTTTAATTGAGCGGACTTTATGGATTTATAATCTCCCATCAGTCATATCCCAACACAATTTTGGGGTTAATTAATTAAAGTAACCTATCAATCGCTTGATAGCAAATTTTTACTAAGGGTTAAAATTAACAAATCCACAATTGCTGTGATGAGGGTTCAAACCTATGCCTGACAGCATCCCAGACGCGCCTTAATCGACTTGGCCACAACATGGTAAAAAAATTGCAACCGGGAGTTCCACTTGGCCTCATCACAATATTGTGATTTCTGAGTGTAATGAAATAAGGGCGAAAAAGTAGAACACCTTATTGACTGAGCCCGAGCTCATGGGGGATTTGTGTAAAACCCTGGTTAGTGTCTCGGAGAGACTGCAGGATCCGTGTGAGGCCAGGTGGAACTCCCGGTTGCAATTATTTTACCATGTCGTGGTCTAGTCGATAAAGGCGCGTCTGGGATCCTCTCAGACATGGGTTCGAACCCTCATCACGGCCCTTGTGGACTAGTTCATTTGATGCATCATGCTAGTGTGATTTCTGTGTGTGTATTAAGGTTAGTTTATTATTGTACTGGGGGTTAGTTTGTACACGAAGGCCTTAGTTGTGTGAAGACTTCAGTGTGGATATCAGAGGGACACGTGACCAGTGTGCCAGGACTAAGCCTCGTGGCTATGGTGTCTGTTCCCTAGTGGCGACAGGTTGCTGACGCTTAATTCCCAGGTGACCACAGATCTGCCGGAAGAATACAATCTAACAACTGCAACTTTACTTCCTACACAGATATGGCGCATTTAAATTATTAGTATTAAGAATATTTCTAGATTGTGAGAGGCTCACCCGGTTTTGGGTGTTCGCCCGCCTCATCACCGGTTCCATTTAAATAATATTCTAGGGCCCCCTACAAAATAATGTTTGTTTTTTAAACAGCCGGAAACGAGGAACTCCCGATATTTGAGGTCGCGGCAGCTGAAGAACGTCTAGATGGCTCGGGTTCACGAGTATAAACGTAGCTGCTTTTTTTTTTACTCAATCACGCGAGCAGTGTCCATTCCACAATGGCCGCCGCCCTCCTTCCCCGGCTCAGTCACGTTATTGGAACCGGCTAAATTTTGCCCATTTTTGGACGAAGGAAGGGAGGCGTTAATTTTACTGGTAAATTTATTTGATCCAGTTACAGGGAACAGTTTTTTATTAATTTTAACACTGAACTGGAAGTTTTTATTGATTATTAATATTTTATTAATATTTTGTTGTGACGGGTGATATGCAACCCGTCCTCGCAAATTCGTATAGTCAATATTGACTTATTAAATATGTGCATAGGTGACATACTTAACATAATAGTTTCCCTTGAAAAGCTTCATAGAAAACACCGACCTTACCTAACCTACTTAGTATGTTAAGATAAGCATCTTATTGCTTTGTAATTACAATTATTACCTAACCTATACCTATAATAGGTTAAGTAACAATTGTAATTACGAAGCTATAAGATGCTTATTTTAACATACTAAGTAGGTTAGGTAAGGTCGGTGTTTTTCTATGAAGCTTTTCAAGGGAAACTATTATGTTTAGTATGTCACCTATGCACATAATTAATAAGTCAATATTGACTACGAATTTGCGAGGACGGGTTGCAACCTATATCCCACGTTTAAAGGAAAATTCCACTATAATCTCGTTTTCTTTGTATGAGTTATTAAATTAATTTGTGTTAGTATTGGTTAATAGGTTAGTACAAGAACAGCAGCGCAATTATCTGCATATTGTAACTAGGTTTATAGAGGTAGGCTGGTTTTTTCTCGACAGGTATGGATGGTCCTGATGCAAAATGTACTCGCCAGGCAGGTATAGATGGTCATGATGCAAGGATGTACTTAAAGGCAGGTTTGGATGGTCATGTGCAAGGATGTACTCACAAGGCAAGTTTGGTTGATCATTATGCAAAGATGTACTCGCCAGGCAGGTTTGGTTGATCATTATGCAAAGATGTACTCGCCAGGCAGGTTTGGTTGATCATTATGCAAAGATGTACTCGCCAGGCAGGTTTGGATGGTCATTATGCAAAGATGTACTCGCCAGGCAGGTTTGGTTGATCATTATGCAAAGATGTACTCAGAGGCAGGTTTGGATGGTCATGTGCAAGGATGTACTCACAAAGCAGGCTGGGATGGTCATGGTGCAAGGATGTACTCACAAGGCAAGTTTGGTTGATCATTATGCAAAGATATACTCGCCAGGCAGGTTTGGATAATCATTATGCAAGGATGTACTCGCCAGGAAGGTATGGATGGTCATAGTACAAAGTGGAACTTGATAGGAAGGTTTAAATGGTTCCAGCAAGAAATGAGAAATAAAGACTTAAATAAAATGCATACGTTATTGCATTGAAATAACTTAAGCATTTGGATTTTATATACAAATTTGATTTTAATTGCAATATTTTATCTCTTTTCTGTTACAGTGAAGAACATTGCTAGGAGCAAGAGCAGTATCTGACGAAGGCAGTAGCTGTAGCAAAATCAGCAGCCAGAAGAGTGCCTGAGAACAGCAGCAGGATCAGAGGAAGAAGCTGCACACCCATAAGTACTCTACAGCAGCAGCAGTTGTGACGAGAGCCAATGATGAGTCAACACCACAATGGCCACAGAAAATCACACAACAAGAAAGTCACGATTAACAGGGCGAGGAAGAGGCAGAGTTTGGTGACGACGTCTGCTGTGTTACGGCTGTTTATTGTGATGGCTGGTACGGCCTACCTGTTTCCAGCTAATTTGTCCTCAGCTTATCAAACTGGTAGAGGTATGTATTATCATGCAATGAATGAGGCTGTTCTCCAAAATTTTAAATAGCAAAGGTTCATTAACATAGGCAAATTTGCACACCAGAGGAGAACAGATCACCTACAAAAGCACATGTAGTATGCAAATGGAGGCTATGATTAATTAGATAAACAGTCAGTATATGCAAATTGACCAGTAGGGATATAATGTGATGAATTTACATGGGAAATTAAATGTTTTAGTTAATTGTTATTTATGTTGGTCAGCAATTTTAAATATGGAGGTATGGATGATCATGGGGCAAGGATGTATTCTTGAGGCAGTTATGAATGGTCATGGTACAAGTAGGGTACTCGCCAGGGAGGTATGGATAGCAATAGAATAAGGAGGTACTCACCAGGAACCTCAAATTAGTTCCTAATTTGGAATAACATACAAACCATGTTATATGTCTATGTAATAATATATGAAGAAACTAGACTAATGTTTTGATTTACATCATGCATTAGGTTGTAGTCTTTCTTATGATTTACAGACTTTGGTGTGATAGATCATATGCAGTTTGTAAGCATAATTACCATACCTTAGGAGATATATAGTAACTGAACAGAGGTACACTATGTCAGAAGTTGACCCTCTGGCTACCTTACACATGGTTGATAGAAGAAGCAAATTGCCATTTTGACTTAGGAAATTTCAGAGAGTGCACAGGAGTGCACAAAATATTAACTTTCTTGTTATAGCAGCTAGAAGGTCATAATTGGGTGTCTTTGGAAAGCAGACACCCTCAGCTGCCCAGAAAACTCGGGATACTCGTTGTAGCATTTCTGGATAAATAGTTACAGGATTAGCATAAATTTTAGTTCTGGCTGCCCAGATACAGGGAAGGAAGCCAGGCACTGTGAGCGAAGTGTCTCAACGGTTTTCCCCTCTTGCCGGCGTGTAAGCGTCACCGGCAGGGGATTCTCAATGGTCGCGGCATCATGGGCCTCTAAGATGCTGGCACCTGATTGGCAGTCTCAAAAGACTAGGGAAACACCGCCGGTTCCATTCCCGCCCACGGCACCCCATTCCGAGGAGCGTTGCTGTGCTGTGTAGACGTGATATCCTGTTTCGGCCAAAAACCGGGTATTTCTCTTGTCTGCAGCATAGTTCAGCAAGCTCAAGTATATCTATTCCGTCTAAGCATTATTGTCACAGAATCCGGTAACCGCTGGGCGCAGGTTACTGGATTTCGAGTAATATATATATATTACTCGAAAGATATAAGGAAGTACACTCCGCGCCACACGTGATCGCTGCAGAAGCAACAGAACTGTAGCCAGTTGTATCGGTGATCGTCGGCGAAAGTAAAGGCGATCCGTCACCATATCGCTAAGTAAACTGTGTACAGGGAATCTAGGAATACGGTTCCAGGTGTTTGAGTTAAAATTCTGAGTGATTTAATGCAAAAATTTGGGACTGTGTGGACTCTGTTTATTTCGTCCATTGTGCTGCCCACCTCGTGTGCTTATCACGTGGTGGCCATCTTCGTCCCATCAGCGTGTTATCAGTGTGCCTTCAGCAAAGCACACTAGTGCAATTCTCACTTGTGTGCACCCAAATGCACCCCCGTCTTCTCCAGTATCCTGGGAGACAGGCGATTGTAGCCCAGGTGGTCCCAGTGGCTCGCTACTTCATCCGCCCGCACGCCACCTCCACCCCACTTCAATGTACCTCAACCCGAGTAGCTCCCGGTGCACAGTAACCTGGACAACCTCTGTGGTGTATGATCTTCACTCAACAGCGGGGTCATAGTGAGTGTGATTGTAGTGTGGATTGTAGAAGATACCGGTAATAAATTCAAAGTGAGTACTCAAACTATGTATATTTTGTATCATTCGTCTAGCATGCATTAATACCTTGCGCTGAATCAATTCAGCCAACCGGTGTGCTGTTCTTCATAATCTCGATACGGGGAGGAGTTCAATTACCGAGAAAGCACGATAGGTAAAGGCCTATTACAGCTAATCTGAGTGATAACTGTAACTTGACCCTAGTGTGATTGTTATCTTACACTTTGTTACACATTTAGTATTTTTGTGGTTTTATATTAATTGTATTGAGGTTTAGTGTGGTTTAATTATACCATCACTCTGTGTTTAACCATTTCCGTGTTGTCTTTCGTTCCAGAAGACAAGCAGTGATAAAAGTAAGAGTGTGTTTACTTTATTGAAATTGTATTATCATTAATTTTATAACATTTGTTGTGACGGTTGTGAGTGTTGTTCAGTGCTGAGGTTAAGCACTGTATTTTGCTACTGCAATTGTGTTGGTCTACGTGACCCGGGTGTTGTTTTGATTTGTATTCATTTATTGTGAAGTCAGTGTCATTGAATTAATGTAATTAATTACACTAATTATTCTGCTTGCCTGCCATTCTGCTTGCTCTCCTGTCTGCTTGCATCTGTGTGTGCCTGCCTGCATGTCCCGGCATACGATCTTGGCTTCCTGCTTGCACACCTTCATGTAAGCCTGACTATCTGCTTGTCTGTATTCCTGAATACCTGCCTACCTTTCTTGCTGCCAGCGTACTTCACAGCCTGCCTGTATTTCTCCTTCCCGACTTTCCTGCCCGCCTGTAGTTCTCCCTCCCTCCCTACCTTCCTGACTGCCTTTTTTTCTATTTCCCTTCCTGTGAGCTTGCCTTCCTGCTTTCCAGCCAGGAAGACAGGAACTACTTTACTGTCAGTAAAGTAGTTACTAACCACTAACTTACTAAATACAATAAGGCAGGCAGTAAATGGGAGATTTTCCATAAATCAAATTCTAGTACATCCGTAAACTTTAACTGAAAGGGTAGATGGTGTGGGGAAATCCTGGCAGCTTAATTCTTTTTTAAATTGACTTTAATAAAAAAAAATTATTTGATTAATTTTCTTAGTTCTTAGTAATAAGTTAGTTAATTAAGCAAGTAAATAATTAAGTGAGTAAGTAATTAAGTGAGTAAGTAATTAAGTGAGTGGACTGTATGTACTGATTCAGCTGCCTGAATTTATCTCACATACTTGGGGGGACAATTTGCAGCTTAAACCACTTTGAGATGGCTCCTTCATAAACCACAATTTGTTTATCTTATAAATATAAATTATAAATCATACCACATATGGTGGTCTAATCTACTATCATTATAGCAATAATGAAATAATTAATAATGCTATATCTACAGTATTGTACAAAAAAGAGGGCTTAGCTGTTCCTGTTGAAGGGGCCTGCTAAGGCTGTGTAATTGTAGCATCAAAGATGGGTGTGGCCCTGTGCCTCTAAGTGCCACGTAATGGCGGCTGTCTGGAGGCTACAAAGCTTGGTGTTCTAGGTAATAATTTATATGTAAGACCCAACTGTCTGCTCAGCTTCTTGTTACTCCAAATCACAATTACCTTCCGAGTTTAAAGAATTAATAATGTTTCTCTAAACATATATGTACAGGTAAGACATGGATTATGAGGGTGTTAAGCTGTGTAAACGTACTTGTTATGGAAGGTCTTCATGCATCATAACTACCTACCTATTTATGAATAAACTGTGCACAATTAAACGTAAATACTTGGTAAGACGGATACTTTTGTTGCTGTGGTTGTTGAGAGGCTGTGTTGCTGGTTGCTCGCTTGTTGACACGTAGTCTGGGTGTCTAACAAGGTAAATCAGCTCATATGTAGAGACACCCTACAGCGTGTTCTGATGTTATTGTCTCAGTGTGTACGTGACGACGCTCCCGGAGGGAGACGAACGCAAATGTTTGTTGGTTTTATTTGTTTAACCCTTAAACTGCGCATGGCGTATATATACTGCCTGAGTAACATGTCCCACCGTATGCCTGGCGTATATATACGCCCAAGGGTGCCAGGCCCGATTCAAATGGCCCGCGGCTACACGGGGTTCACATTAGCTTCCTCAGGAACCTGATGTTATTAGAACGCCAGAAGAATTCATCAATATGATATATGAAGATTTTAGAAAAGTAAACTCTTTTAGGCTCTTGTAAACAGACGCCATTTTTTTTTAAATCATGGGCAATATTCTCAGGTGTGAGAGGCACAGTACTATTGGAGCAACCAAGGCTGGCGCACGCAGCATGAGCGAACAGCATTCTTGTTCAGCTTGTGACCACAGCATCGCCGAAAAATGTCAAAATAAATATATAATTGCTATTATTTAGCGATGACAATATTACAGATGACCCCTGACTGATATTTTTTATGACAGTGCTTACCAGTATCATAGATATAGATATGACCCCTATTTTCTTTAGAAAATCAAACACTACTTGGGTGACACCTATTAGTTTGTTCAGTTCAGAGTACCGAGTAGGATCAATTACCGAAGTCCGAGGTAGTTCTGAATTCTCAGTGGGAACAGTGACATTGGTCACAATGACTTGTGGCTTTTGTTCAGGCCACTGGTCGCTGATTAGCCACTGAGTTCCATTGAACCACATCTCTGCCTTTGTCAATTGCCGTTAAGTCAGGCCTTAGGAGAGATAGTCAGCTGGATTCTCTTTGGTGGGTACATATCTTAGTTTATACCCTGCTGACAACTCTCGTATTTCCTTAACACGGCTACTCACGTAAGGATTCTTACTATTATATTTTTGAACCCACTGTAGCACTGCCTCATTATCTGACCATACCACTGTTTCTTCAAAGTGAATGTTGCTTAAGGCCTTGATCAGATAATGAGTCAATCTTACACCTAGCAGTAAGGCTGTTAATTCCAATTGTGGCAATGATCTTTTCTTTAAAGGTGCCACTCTGGCCTTTGATGTGAGCAAATTGGCTTGCCCATTTGTGACCAGGTAAGCAACTGTGCCATAAGCCTTTCCTGAGGCATCACAAAATACATGTAGCTTAATTGGTTCCTTTTCATTTACTACTGTGTTCCTAGGGAACTTGGCAGAATCTAGGATACTTAAATCTTTCACTAATCCTTGCCATTTTTCTTGTAAGGTAGGTGTTAGAAGATCATCCCAGCCTATCTTTTGTTGCCAACATTCCTGCATTATCAACTTTCCATTAATTAAGATTGGACTTAATAGTCCTAATGGGTTGAAGGGTTTGCTGACTTGTGATAGTAATTTTCTCATTGTTAAGTTAGTGGTGTTTGGCTCCACCGACTTGATTGTCAACTGATCTGTTGTCGTATTCCATTCGATGCCTAGTACTTTTGTCCTCTCGGGTACCTCGTAGTTGCGAAATTCAGTTGCAATCAGTTGATTTAATTTGTCACTGTTGGAGACCCACAACTGGAGAGGCATATTGGCTCCCATTAACTCTCGATTGGCCTCATGGTATGTGTTCAACAGTTTACTCTCACTGCTGGTTGTTCCTTGAAAATTATCCACATACAAGTTTTTACTAATTTTTGTTTTCTTTGGGCTATTGGACTTCTTCAAGTGCGTATCTAAGGTAGCTTGAAGCAGAAACAGTGAGGAAGTGGCGCCAAACAAAACAGACGCAAACCTGTAAGTGATTAATTCCCTGTTTGGATCGTTAGGTTCCGTGATCCATAGGAACTTTGTGTAGTTCCAGTCTTCTTCTTGGAGACCTACCCTAAGGAAAGCCTTGCTGATGTCGGCCATATATGCGTAAGTCCCAATACAGAACTCTAACAGCATATCGTATAGCCTTTGTGTCAGGCTAGGGCCAGTTTGAAGACAGTCATTTAACGAAACACTACTCTGCCTTATCTTAGTACTGCATACTATTAAATACTATCCGTAGTTGGGTAGTAGCAGAATTTTTCTGTACAGGGTGGTGTGGCAGGTAGTGCCCTTCCTTTGGGTTATCATTAGTGACAACTTCGATAAATTTGTCATTGAGTTGCTTCTCTAATATTTCTTAGTTCAACTTCAAGTTCTCAGGCTGTCTTTGTAAGCGCAACACCTGTGATCTTAATTGATTTTGTGCCATAAAATAGTTGACGGGTAGCTGAGGGTGATTCAGCTTCCATGGTAACCTGACCCAGTATTGATTACCTCTGTAGATAACTGAGTTCAGGTATTGTTTGTAAGTCCAGTCGTCATCTGGGTTAGGTTGTTCAGGGACAATGCCGAGAGTTGCTAAGTCCCATAGCTTTTGTACAGGGGGATCAAGCTCATCCTCGGACATGTCTCTGAATTGCAGAGGAGACTGTTTTCCTAGTCACGCAACCATTACTGGGTTGGCATGTTGGTGGTCTACAGGTGCGGGCTGTTTCAGCCGTAATACTGGGCCTGTTAGCAAATAGCCACCTGCAGATGGTAACAAGTTCATACTGTGTGTGTCTTCCTTTCCTTTGATAAACTTATGGTAGACATCTGATCCCATAAAGATTCCAATAGTGGAAAGGTTGTCTGATGTGATTTTATCAGCCAAATGGATTCCCTTTTCTTTCAGGAATTTGACTGTTGTCCTTAGACCATATACATACAGGTCTGTTGGGAATCTATCTACTACCAGATCTTGTATTGTTCGGACATAACCTCCTAAACGTACTTTAGGTTGTACTACCTTGAAGACTCGGGCTCCTGTGGTAGTCAGGAATACTGCTATATCTATTCGTGTCTCTCTTACAGGTGTAAGTTTCAGAGCATCTACCAACTCCTTTGATATAAACGTCATTTGGGATCCTTGATCCCAAATGACCCAAATGATCCCAGAGAATCCACGTACGGTGGCTTTGGACTCTCCATTATTAATGATCAATTGAGCAGTGGGTAGAGCTGATTTATGATCAGACCTTGTTGAGAAGACACTTATGTCAGGTAACACAGTACAGTACAAAGCTGTACTGAAGTGGTAGGTCCTTCCTCCTCCTGTGGTCTGGCAGACTTTGTACTTGAGTCCCCACAAAGTGCTGTTTGGTGTTGACCCTTATGGCACCTATTACAGGTGCGTATTTGAGTTGTACAGGTGTTGGGATCATGTGCCCTTATACACTTGGTACATTTACGTAACTCCTTGAGTCGTTTTACTTGTGTAGCACGATCGGGGTAAACTTTGCAATAGTATATGGAATGTGGTTGTTCACAGAATACACATGGTTTCCAGACGTTAACAGCATCTTGGGGAGTCACCGATTTGGGTGACATGTTAACTGTAGGTTTGGAGGGACCAACTGCATATGTGCCCACACTGCCTTGTTTCCAATTTGGGGAGGTGAAGTTGTTTTAAAATTTTTTGGAGTACTGTTTGTACTCTGTTGTTTACTATTAGTGGTAGACGAAAGTTTAGATGTCACTTTTCCATCTGGGTTATCTCTTTGTCTATCTATTATGGAATGCAAACTTTTGCTTATCTCCTTTACACTCAGAGAAGATTTGTTATATAAGACAAACAACTTATCCAGTACGTCACTGGGTAATTTGCGTTTCATATGGACTTGGATTATCCAATCGGACTTGTCCAAGTTAACCTTGTTCTTAAGTGCCTTGACCAAAGACTCAAGATCCAATTTAAAGGCTTGGAGTGAGTCAGCTATACTATTTGGAGGGTTAATATCCAACAGCATCTGGGTTTGAAGTCTGATAGTCCTTTCTGGCTTAACATAATTATCCTTAAGGAGCTGTACGGCATTGTCATAACCGTCATCAGTGAAGGTTAGATTACAGACCACCTGTAATGCTTCATTCTTTAAGACACCCTGTAAATATGTAAATTTTGTCGTCTTTGCTACATTGGCATTAGAATCCACAGAATCAACAAATTTGTTCCAGAAGTTGTCCCAACTCTCGTCCTCTGTACCAGAGAAAGTTGGGAGACTGAGTGATGGCAATTTGACTTCTGGTTGTGTCTGGTTTTGGGAAGCTGTGGCTGCAATATTTGTATTGGCCTTATGTGTGGTTATTAAATCGTCAAAGTGTTGTAACTTTGCATGCATTGCATCTTCGTAATCTGCAGTTTCTTGTATTACAACGTCCATTGCCTCTTCATTGATATTAGTGGTTGCGAGGATATCCTGATATTTCAGGATTTGTTGGAGCACATGCTGGTATTTGGTCTGTGCAACCTTATAATAGCCTTCCAGTTCTACATAATTAACTGGAGTTTGATTACTTAAATCCTCACATTTTTTGATCTGTCAGGTTAAGTGGCCCTTCATGCCAGTGAGGGTCGCTTTTACATTTTTGGCAGTAGATATCATGGCAGTATTTGCTAGCCTTGTTGGACTGTGATTTGGACTGTTTCTGGCACTTGAATTAGTAGAGCGACTAGTTTCCGAACTAGAGCTGCTTATCATCTAAAATATACACTATATAATCATACACACTATAATTTGAGTGGTAAGCCTGCATCATTGCTGGAATTTCCTCAAGTTAGCCCTTCTTTATCACTCTTGGTTGGTACAGAGACACAGATTAACACTCAAAGGTGAAATGATTATAGTTAAATTATTGCTACAGTTATGGCAATATTATGTAGAAACACAACTCAGGTTGTCATGAATACTGCATAAAAATATGTGCTTGCTAGGTTGTAATATATGTTCAACTCTAGGCAAGTGTAAAATGCTTACCCTTACACCAGGTTAGCACAATAAATTAGACTAGGCTGCTATACAACCCCAGCCTAAAATGTCCTACCCTTGTGCAAGAATTAGTTGTAAATAATGTGGCATGCAGTAATTGTTACAGTAATGGTGCAATATTAAAAGTAATGTTTATATAAACACTTAAAATTATAAAAAAGCATATACATTTATGAGTAAATTAGCCTCTTATCAACCTCTTGTAATGAAAAACACAATTGTTCTTTTGGTACAGGCCTTGGAACAATAAGAGTGCTTGTTGTAAGTTCTGTTTGCTATATGCCGAGATTGAAAAAGTTGGGCTAGAAAAATGCAAAATGTATAGCAGTGTCTTCCTGCTATATTTAATGTATGTGTAAAGATTGTGTAAATATTGCACTAAAGTTATATATATATATATATATATATATATATATATATATATATATATATATATATATATATATATATATATATATATATATATATATATATATATACATATATATATATATATATATATATATATATATATATATATATATATATACATATATATATATATATATATATATATATATATATATATATATATATATATATATATATATATATATATATATATATAAGTAGATCCTAATCAGGATCTTTAATCCGGTTCGTTGAGGACCATAAATTATGTGGGAAAATTCTGGCAGCTTAATTCTTTTTTAAATTGTCTTTAATAAGATAATTTTTTATTTGATTAATTTTCTTAGATAGTTCTTAGTAATAAGTTAGTTAATTAAGCAAGTAAATAATTAAGTGAGTAAGTAATTAAGTGAGTGGACTGTATGTATTGATTCAGCTGCCAGAATTTATCTCACATACTTGGGGGGACAATTTGCAGCTTAAACCACTTTGAGATGGCTCCTTCATAAACCACAAATTGTTTACCTTATAAATATAAATTATAAATCATACCACATATGGTGGTCTAATCTACTATCATTATAGCAATAATGAAATAATTAATAATGCTATATCTACAGTATTGTACAAAAAAGAGGGCTTAGCTGTTCCTGTTGAAGAGGCCTGCTAAGGCTGTGTAATTGTAGCATCAAAGATGGGTGTGGCCCTGTGCCTCTAAGTGCCACGTAATGGCGGCTGTCTGGAGGCTACAGAGCTTGGTGTTCTAGGTAATAATTTATATGTAAGACCCAACTGTCTGCTCAGCTTCTTGTTACTCCAAATCACAATTACCTGCCGAGTTTAAAGAATTAATAATGTTTCTCTAAACATATATGTACAGGTAAGACATGGATTATGAGGGTGTTAAGCTGTGTAAACGTACTTGTTATGGAAGGTCTTCATGCATCATAACTACCTACCTATTTATGAATAAACTGTGCACAATTAAACGTAAATACTTGGTAAGACGGATACTTTTGTTGCTGTGGTTGTTGAGAGGCTGTGTTGCTGGTTGCTCGCTTGTTGACACGTAGTCTGGGTGTCTAACAAGTTAAATCAGCTCATATGTAGAGACACCCTACAGCGTGTTCTGATGTTATTGTCTCAGTGTGTACGTGACGACGCTCCCGGAAGGAGACGAACGCAAATGTTTGTTGGTTTTATTTGCTTAACCCTTAAACTGCGCATGGCGTATATATACACCCTGAGTAACATGTCCCACCGTGCGCATGTCGTATATATACGCCCAAGGGTGCCAGGCCCGATTCAAATGGCCCGTGGCTACACGGGGTTCACATTAGCTTCCTCAAAACCTGATGTTATTAGAACGCCAGAAGAATTCATCAATATGATATATGAAGATTTTAGAAAAGTAAACTCTTTTAGGCTCTTGTAAACAGACGCCATTTTTTTTTAAATCATGGGCAATATTCTCAGGTGTGAGAGGCACAGTACTATTGGAGCAACCAAGGCTGGCGCACGCAGCATGAGCGAACAGCATTCTTGTTCAGCTTGTGACCACAGCATCGCCGAAAAATGTCAAAATAAATATATAATTGCTATTATTTAGCGATGACAATATTACAGATGACCCCTGACTAATATTTTTTATGACCAGTCAAATCAGACCAGTCAAACTGTCACTCGTAATTACACAGACACTTCACCTGTAGAGCATTGAGTAATCCCCTTAATTACTGTACTACAGACAGCTAATTAATCCCAGTAGAGTTACGTTATTGGTTACTATCGCCCACTCGATAGTTTATTACAATTCTATGTCCAAAGTGCTATGAGGATGCGATTACCCTTGACTGCTCTGAGCAATCAATTACTATCTCACAGTTCGATAAGTAATTATACACGAATACGTTATACTCAACATTGGCTCAACAGTTACAACATCAACGAAGTGAATTTCCTCTGGGGGTACTACTTACCCCGATTAACTAAGGTGACTAGTTAACTATCCCACAGACTGATAACTAATGACTACGTCTAAGTTACTTATCAATGACTTTACTCTCCAGTCAGTCAGTCATATTACCTCTCCAACTGACAGATACTCAATAACAGACGTTAAGTTAATGCAAACAATGAATCCTTCAGGTGAGTGATTAGCGATCCCATGAATGGATAATTACTCCCATAAATTTACGCTACTCAACAGAGTAGTGGCGTCAATCACTCTTCACGACAAATCCACCAATTTACGTTAAAGTGTTACTGAGCCCTCTCCTATTTCTCCCCCTGTTCCAGCATAAAGAGTCATATCTTCACACCGTGCCGGTTCCCGGAGTCACAGGGAATCGTTTGATATAGGAGGCAGCTGGCAGGAATACGTATTTGTGGAGAAAATGTAATTTTTAAGTTTTACAGGTAAGGAGGCTTATGCCCCTAGTACATACAAAATAGCGACGCCCCTGCCAGGTTGGCACGAAGACCGTGAGGGCGCCAGCAGGCTGGCAATTGGCTGGTGGAGGTCACGTGACATGAGTGACCAAACAGAGCCCGCCCCTGAAGGCTGTTACATCACCGGGAGGCCTGGCTCAGCATCCAACCCGTCCTCGACTCAAGTCCATTACATTCAGCGGTCGACCCCACAGACGCATTCATAAATTTTAACATGCTGTTCATTCAAAACGGGAATTTTCTCAAGTATAAATTAATATTTTAATATATTGGCATACTGTGTATATATAGACATAGGATAGGTTAGGTCAGGTGTTTAGGTTCTGTTGGCAATTATTTGTATTTGTAGTACGTGGGTGAAGCATTTATAGCGTTGTGATTCTAACAAAATTCGTCAGTGAAGCACTTGTTCCGGATATGTTCGAATGCCAGCAGTTGTGAGTCGTGTGTAAACCGCTTTTCATTCATAAACAGGGGGTTTGGCGGGTGCATGGAATCACTTTTGGATCTTTGTTTGGAGGACGGGCTGCAGCATCAGGTTCAGGCGTTATGGCTCAGAGATTCACGGACCTTTGACTCGAGCGGAAGTGCGTCAGTGAGCTCACGAGATCGGAGGTTTTTGAAGCCCCGCCCAGTGGATTGTGCAGCCTAAAGCAGTCTACAATCGTCATAGAAGACCAGTGTACTCCCGGGGAGCACGAAGAAGCAGAGTTTAGTGGGAGAAAGAGCACCAAGAGCTCATTGCTGTTAGTCGATGACGGAGGTGAGAGGCGATGCTGGGAGGGCAGTGTGAAGCCCTGTGAATCGCGCTCAAGTACGACATGTGAGCTGCCGTGACTAGGTCACATCCACTTGAGATTCGGAAGGGAAACCGCGTCTAGATTCATGAGTATTCGTCTCGGTGAAGGAGAGAGTGAGGAAAGTGACATTCTCAGTGACCACTGGCTGGGCACGCTTGGAAGAACTGAAATCAGGGAATAGGTACAGCGACGCCGCCCGAGGACCTGTGACTCGCGACCGGAACGCCGAGGGACGGCCCAGAAACCATGTACCTCTACTACCATCGGAGGCCAGGCGTTAGTGGACAGGATTGTTTTAAGATAAATCATTATTTCCTTCTCATTGTCCCTTGGTAACTAGGCTAGATAGGCTCAGTATATTTTTCTATTAGAATGTTTCATATTATATTAGGAGTAGGCTAGGCTGTAGGTCAGCATACATATCTACTACCTGAAGAAGACAGGTTGGGACGAGTGTAGCAGAGTTGATGTATGAGAGGTCTAAGCTGATGGAGCTGCCCAACAGTGAGGGTGCGAGTACCCCTCAAATTTGCCCAGGTGTCCAAGTTGCCAGAGGCGGTGAGAGGAGAGCTGCCTACGTTCACCAGCTTATTTACCCATATATATATATATATATATGCGGAAATCCACAGAGAAAATGAAAGGAGAAAAATACCTCCTTTCATTTTCTCTGTGGATTTTCCGCATAAAATGATCAGTGTTTTGTGATCGTCAATTGNCATTCAACAATACCTCACCTCCTTCAACAACACCTCACCTCCTTCAACAACACCTCACCTCTTTCAACAACACCTCATCTCATTCAACAATACCTCACCTCCTTCAACAATACCTCACCTCCTTCAACAATACCTCACCTCCTTCAACAACACCTCACCTCCTTCAACAATACCTCATCTCATTCAACAATACCTCACCTCCTTCAACAACACCTCACCTCCTTCAACAATACCTCACTCCTTCAACAACACCTCACCTCCTTCAACAATACCTCATCTCCTTCAACAATACCTCACCTCCTTCACCAACACCTCACCTCCTTCAACAACACCTCACCTCCTTCAACAACCCTCACCTCCTTCAGCAATACCTCACCACCTTCAACAATACCTCATCTCCTTCAACAACACCTCACCTCCTTCAACAACACCTCATCTCCTTCACCACACCTCACCTCCTTCAACACACCTCACCTCCTTCAACAATACCTCACCTCCTTCACCAACACCTCACCTCCTTCAACAATACCTCACCTCCTTCAACAATACCTCATCTCCTTCAACAATACCTCATCTCCTTCAACAACACCTCACCTCCTTCAACATACCTCACCTCCTTCAACAACACCTCACCTCCTTCACCAACACCTCTCCTCCTTCACAATACCTCACCTCCTTCAACAACACCTCACCTCCTTCAACAACACCTCACCTCCTTCACCAACACCTCACCTCCTTCAACAACACCTCACCTCCTTCAACAACACCTCACCTCCTTCAACAACACCTCACCTCCTTCAACAACACCTCACCTCCTTCAACAACACCTCACCTCCTTCAACAACACCTCACCTCCTTCAACAACCCCTCATCTCCTTCACCACCACCTCACCTCCTTCAACAATACCTCATCACATTCAACAATACCTCACCTCCTTCAACAATAGCTCACCTCCTTCAACAACACCTCACCTCCTTCAACAACACCTCACCTCCTTCAACAACACCTCACCTCCTTCAACAACACCTCACCTCCTTCACACACCTCTCCTCCTTCAACAACACCTCACCTCCTTCAACAATACCTCACCTCCTTCAACAACACCTCACCTCCTTCAACAACACCTCACCTCCTTCAACAACACCTCACCTCCTTCACCAACACCTCACCTCCTTCAACAACACCTCACCTCCTTCAACAACACCTCACCTCCTTCAACAACACCTCACCTCCTTCAACAACACCTCACCTCCTTCAACAACACCTCACCTCCTTCAACAACACCTCACCTCCTTCAACAACACCTCACCTCCTTCACCAACACCTCTCCTCCTTCAACAACACCTCTCCTCCTTCAATAACACCTCACCTCCTTCAACAATACCTCATCCTTCAACAACACCTCACCTCCTTCAACAACACCTCACCTCCTTCAACAACACCTCACCTTCTTCAACAATACTTCACCTCCTTCAACAACACCTCATCTCCTTCAACAACACCTCACCTCCTTCAACAACACCTCACCTCCTTCAACAACACCTCACCTCTTCAACAACACCTCACCTTCTTCAACAATACTTCACCTCCTTCAACAATACTCACCTCCTTCAACAATACTTCACTCCTTCAACAACACCTCACCTCCTTCAACATCACCTCACCTCCTTCAACAACACCTCACCTATTTCAACAACACCTCATCTCCTTCAACAACACCTCACCTCCTTCAACAACACCTCACCTCCTTCAAGAATACGTCACCTCCTTCAACAACACCTCACCTCCTTCAACAACACCTCACCTCCTTCAACAACACCTCACCTCATTCAACAACACCTCACCTCATTCAACAACACCTCATCTCCTTCAACAGTACCCCACCTCCTTCANAACTGCGGAGCCAGCGACGTATCTGGAACCACTCCATCCACACCCGAGGACTCACAGTCACTAAATTCCCCAACATCGGCCCAGGTAGACGACGAATGCCGGGAACGTTTGGGCACCGGCCTGAGGTCGTCAGAGCCGGAAGCCGACCCTGAAACACGGGCACCACTAGCCGGACGCACTGACGCCCACCGCAAAACGCCAGCAGCCTCGACCACAGGGGGAACCGGACCACACACAACAGGAGGCCCCACAGCCACCCTAGCACCCAGCACAGCCGGGACCCGAGGCGAGTATGCAGGGCCAGGCGCAGCAGCTGAAGACGGGTGAGCAGACGGTGAGGAGGGAGCATCAGGAAGGCCCACGGGAGCAGCAGGGACAGGAGCAGGAGTATCAACCGACGGCATCGCAACATCCTGAGGAGGGTCAGCGACATTCGGGGGAACGTCCACCACAGGGGGCGCATCAGGCGACACAGGGGGCATATCCGCGGCCGGAGAGGCGTCCATAGCCACAGAAACCTCCTCCACAGGAAGCGGTGGAAAATCCTCCTCACTGAAGAGGTTCACAGGCGCAGAGGCCGGCGCAGAACAGTCAGCAGCCTGATGGCCCAACAGGCTACAACAATAACATGTCCAAGGCTGGCGGGCGTAAAACACACGAACTGTGTACCCCATCAGACGCACAGAGGACGGAATATCCTCCCGGAGCCTCATGCCCAGGGTGCGAATGTTCGTCCTCACACCCTTAATTGGGCTGGAAGATACTACGTTCACCCGCACACTAACGACGGCGCCAAACCGGCCGAAGTACCGCCGGAGCAGACCCTCCGGAAATTCCAATGGAGCCCCATGCACGCTGACGTAGGTGAGGGCACCACTCCGATCAGAGATTGAAACAGTGCCCGCACCATCCGGCAGAGGGAATGTCCGCCCCTCGGAGCGACGGAGAAAGTTGCGGTACGCCAACTCCGTTGTGAACTTAATAATCACACGACGGGCCGTCACCAGCTCGACGCCGTAGATGTTCATCACAGGAACGTCCAGCTGTTCACACACCTGCTCGATCTCCGGGTACCCAGCCTTGCAGGAAAATTCCAAGCCCACAGACTGAGCCCGCAGTATGGGTGGGAGGGGGACCCCCATCTTGAAGTCCACGTCAGCACAGGCGAGCAAGAGACACGCCCCCAAACGGCCAAAACTTGCAACAAGCACCAAACAGCCTGGAGCGAGCAGCGGACACGTCCGCTCGCCACGACAGCTAGTCAGCCACCACTGCGAATTATAATGATACGCCTCCACCTCTGAATCGTTTGATGGGAGTCGAGTACTGTACTCCATTCAACCAACTCAAATCGGAGCCTAAGTGCCAGCTTCACTGTCACCACTAGGTACTTAATCACTACACTTCTACACTCCTCAACACACAACACGACCGAGTGGAACAGATGCGTAAGCCTTCAGTAAGTTTGAACAAATTACTGAATCACAGCTAAGCCACCATTGTAACAACTCGTGAAAGTCACCAATGTAACATTTGCCACACAGTCTGCTGCTACAATTGAAACGTTTATGACAATCAGGTACTGCTGCTGTTGTATAACTATGGTAACACTCACTGTTATGGTTGCTATAACTTGGAACCCTTTAGGCTATAATAATTGCATTGATAAAACCCCGAAAGAACAGGCAGAGTTTGCCCTCACAGCGGAAAAGGCTCCACCATTTATCAGGGGAAAAGGGGTAGAAATGACCAAGATGTTAAAGACATCTCTACAATCCGTTACAGTCTACATGAAGAATAAGTTACTCTTTTAAAACAAATACATTGCCGCCACCACTCCTCCAGGAACTTTACTAATTAGGCTAATTGACTTGGGAGACCAGTCAACTAATACCGAGTGCTTAGGAAAATTTAATTTTTAATAAATAGGAAAATATTTACACATAAGAATGATGACGATCACAGGTAACGCGCAAAAACAATTCAGGATCAATAATACCTCACCTCCTTCAACAATACCTCACCTCCTTCAACAACACCTCACCTCCTTCAACAACACCTCACCTCCTTCAACAACACCTCACCTCCTTCAACAACACCTCACCTCCTTCAACAATACCTCACCTCCTTCAACAATACCTCACCTCCTTCAACAATACCTCACCTCCTTCAACAACACCTCACCTCCTTCAACAACACCTCACCTCCTTCATCAACACTTCACCTCCTTCAACAACACCTCACCTCCATCAAAAATACCTCACCTCCTTCAACAACACCTCACCTCCTTCAACAATACCTCACCTCCTTCAACAACACCTCACCTCCTTCAACAACACCTCACCTCCTTCAACAATACCTCACCTCCTTCAACAACACCTCACCTCCATAAAAAATACCTCACCTCCTTCAACAACACCTCACCTCCTTCAACAATACCTCACCTCCTTCATCAACACCTCACCTCCTTCAACAATACCTCACCTCCTTCATCAACACCTCACCTCCTTCAACAATACCTCACCTCCTTCAACAATACCTCATCTCCTTCAACAACACCTCACCTCCTTCATCAACACCTCATCTCCCTCAACAATACCTCACCTCCTTCAACAACACCTCACCTCCTTCAACAATACCTCACCTCCTTCATCAACACCTCACCTCCTTCAACAATACCTCATCTCCTTCAACAACACCTCACCTCCTTCAACAATACCTCATCTCCTTCAACAACACCTCACCTCCTTCAACAACACCTCACCTCCTTCAACAACACCTCACCTCCTTCATCAACACCTCACCTCCTTCAACAACACCTCACCTCCTTCATCAACATCTCACCTCCTTCAACAACACCTCACCTCCTTCATCAACACCTCATCTCCCTCAACAATACCTCACCTCTTTCAACAACACCTCACCTCCTTCAACAATACCTCACCTCCTTCAACAACACCTCACATCCTTCAACAACACCTCACCTCCTTCAACAACACCTCACCTCCTTCAACAATACCTCATCTCCTTCAACAACACCTCACCTCCTTCAACAACACCTCACCTCCTTCAACAACACCTCACCTCCTTCATCAACACCTCACCTCCTTCAACAACACCTCACCTCCTTCATCAACTCCTCACCTCCTTCAACAACACCTCACTTCCTTCAACAACACCTCACCTCCTTCATCAACACCTCATCTCCTTCAACAACACCTCACCTCCTTCATCAACACCTCATCTCCCTCAACAATACCTCACCTCCTTCAACAACACCTCACCTCCTTCAACAACACCTCACCTCCTTCATCAACACCTCACCTCCTTCAACAACACCTCACCTCCTTCAACAATACCTCACCTCCTTCATCAACACCTCACCTCCTTCAACAATACCTCACCTCCTTCAACAACACCTCACCTCCTTCAACAACACCTCACCTCCTTCATCAACACCTCACCTCCTTCAACAACACCTCATCTCCCTCAACAATACCTCACCTCAAGTATACTTCATTACCATAGCATAAGGTTAATTTAGCACAAACACCGGAAATTACCAGTAAATTATGCCATGGGGGTCTAGCATATATAACATAACATTGAACAATAAAGATAAATATGGGCATTATATGATGCTGCCGCCAGTGTAGGAAATGGTGCATATGTGCACAAATAAACTGTCTAACACAAATTGTCGAACTCTCAAAACTGAATTATTAAATTTATGGAAATAAGGTTTGGAGCTGTATCGAAAAAAAATAGATAGTAAAAACTAGCAGCTCAAGTACCCACTCCTTCTTTATCGAAAGTATAATAATAATTATCAATCCTATTGTCATAGTTAGATTTATATAATATCCTTTAGGATAATTTTTATACAATTCTGGTTCAACAAAATTTATTACTCACAGAAATCACAATAACGTGATGTATCAAATAAACAAATCCTCAAGGGACCTTGATGAGGATTCAAACCTAAGCGCTGAGTGTTCCCAGACGCGCTCTAGCCAACTGTACCACGACATGGTAAAATAGATGCATCATGGAGTTCTACTGCCCTCTCGAGGATTCCCAGGCTTCCACAGAAGCCTAACCGGAGTTTCACACAATTCCCTCAAACACTAGGGCTCTGTCAACCCAATAGTTCTACCTTTGACACACAGGTTCGAACCCTCATCAAGGCCCATGTGGATTTGTTCAATTGATATATCATCTTATTGTGATTTCTGTGTCAGGGGTAGAACTATTGGGTTGACAGAGCCCGAGTGCATGAGGGAATTGTGTCAAACGCCGGTTAGGCTTCAGTGGAGGCCTTGGTATCCTTGTGAGGGAAGTAGCACTCCAAGTTGCAATTCTGTTACCATGTCGTGGTACAGTTGACTAGCGTGCATCTGAGAACATCCAGCGCAAAGGTTCGAACCCTCATCAAGGCTCCTGTGGTTTTGTTCACTATATTATTAATTAACAATAATGGTTTGATAAGGGACAGTCCACCTTGTGCCGCAGGAGAGAGCGGTCACACTGTGCCTTCCTCCCACGTGGATCTACTACAAAATGGGTCGTGTTGGCTCTAAGGAGTCTACAACCGAGCAGTGATATACACCATCTTGTTTCTGGAAGTTTTCACCAAGGTATTAAAATGGTAAGCAGTGTATTTGACCAGATATCCGGACAAACCACGATTTTTTTTAATCTGTGCCTCAGGCATTGAAAAACACACCGCCTCCCCTTACCTCATGCCCGACTACAAGTACGACGGGCTTCAGAAATTTAGTCCCTATTGGCCCCTTCCCTAAAGCTGTTTTCCTGTGCAGTTTGTATTAATGGCGCCAACGGACTACTAACCCCACTATACTGACGCCTCTGTGTTTTGGTAATATTGGTACTAACAGGTGCCACGAAAACCAGCTTGAACGGTGACATTTTAAAAACAGTGCTTCCCTATTTAGTGAGTGAGGGGGAAGAGGGCCTCGCTCTGTACCCCGCTGGTTCCATTTCGTATGTGTTCTAACAGTTCAACTGACAATGACAATGTCAACACAATGTTGTTTTTGTTATCACGCAGAAGCTTTAGTCCCATCATAAGATTAATTTGAAATATTCTGTCTCGAATGCTAAGTATATTTAATTCTTTCCGCATGTTGAGAACTTTAGTAGTTATAGGACAGCCAAGTATAATTCTGAGTGCTTCATTTTGCATTTTTTCCAGTCTATCAATACTTTTGCCATTTTGCAGGACCAAAGTTGGTGTATGATAGTCTATCAGAGACCTTATGTATGCTAAATACATAATTTTTGCAATTTTAATATTACAGTCTAAATGGATTCAAAAAACAACCACTCATATTAAAATGATGGGACTGCACGATGTATATACAGATGAACGGTATATACAAATGAAAGTATTGAACGGAACAGCACTTCCTTCCACCCTGGCAGATGAGAAAGACGGCCTGACCTTTTGACATCCTGACCTCTGCATACCCCACCAAGAAATTAATCACAAACAACCCTCATGCTCAGCTTGCTGCTAAATTAAGCACCACAGAACACATTCACAATATACAAGCTGAAAACAACATAGCACAGATCATATACACTGACGGATCACTCAATACAGCTACAGGGAGGGCAGGAAGTGCTGTTATTGCTCATCAGAACGATGGCAGCACAATTCGAAGGAATATCCGAATTAGTAACTGGGCGTCCACTATGCAAGCCGAGTTGGTAGCAATACTGGTAGCACTCGAAATTATTGACAACACTGAAGTAGACAGCTTAATTATTTCAGATTCCCTTTTCTCACTACGAGCAATAAACAGCTCGCAATCAAGTAATAACGTGCTTGTCTTGGAAGCTAGACGTAGATATATAAGAATATTTAGCAAGAGGGTAAATATAAAAATGTTGTGGATTCCTTCTCACATTGGCCTGCAGGAAGATGACAAAGTTGACGCCCTTGCTATGGCTGCAGTAAATAAAGACAGTATTTAACGGAATCTTGAGTTATCAAATAGGTCCCTTAAAAGTGTCATTAGACAAGAACTCCTGGATGGATCTGAAGAAAGTAGAACTGTGCAAGCTGGAACTAGCAGGTCCATTGTTCATCACAATAAAATGTGTGAAGTAAAACATGTGTATGGGGCAAGTAACAAAGTCAGTAGACTAACAGATGTTGTCACAGCTCGTATAAGACTTGGCTACAAGTATCTCTGGCAGTTCGGCTTGTATAGGGATCTAGATGAAGTAAAGTGTAAAGTGTGTGGACAAAGACAGGGACACACACTCGAACACTATATCATGGATTGTAGTAAGGTTGAGCCATTTAGAGATAGATCTAAGATCACTCTGTATGATATGACAACCTATCTTATTACCATGGATAAATTACCTGAAATCCTTGCACTGTATCCATATTTCGGTTCCAGTAGATAAACGACATATGAGATGAAGAAACAAGTAGTGTATTGTGAAGACTAATAATAAACAGAAGCTACCCTATGACTATCTCCATTGGTGAAACTATTATGTATTAGCGATAAGATCTACCATTAATGTATAATGACTTACTATAAATGTATAGCTCTTGAAATAGCACTTTCTCTGTAATTAGCTGTCATTGTAACTATAAGGTGTGAAGGATAGATGAAACTGTTTATGTAATAATCTAAGATGAGGTCTGATAAAGACCTTTTGTGCCCTCTGTAATGCTTTTTGCGCATCCGCTCACAGGATGGGTATGGGGTGCACAATAAACTAGCCGCCTCCGGCGGCTACAATCAAAATCTGAACGCCGCCTCCTAGTTGTGCCTCCTCTTGGTGTTTGAATTACACATTTTGTTTCTGCATTATGATTAGCACCTGTAGTTGCTCTGAGTCTGGGCCATAGCCTGAGGTGCTACTCTATGGTAAAAGCTGACGTGTCTTGTCGCTTCACTTGTGATTCTTGTGACCATGGCTACTACTCCCCTGCCTGCTGGGGACATCCACAGTGACCCGGTTGCCATTCTTCAAAATTCTCCAGACGAATATGCGTCCACTTCAGCCCCCACCCCGTATGAAGTTGAAGTACAGTATGAACAAGCACTATCCCATTACATCCCAGAACGACGAGGACGTCAGCTCAAGTGATGAAGAAGAATCAAACTGCTTTTATTATCCACAAAAGACGGAAATACCTTACGCAAAGAGAGAAAGACAATGAAAGCCAACACTGCTGTCAAGATGACCAATGCCACCTCCACATAGGGTGGAACACGATCTCCTCTACCACCCCGGGATAAATATGAAAGACTGGCATTTCCCCCTGAAGTTAACAGTGACAGGAGGTACTCTTGGATGAAACGTGATCACCCTCGTGCTTTTGTTGACCCCATAGACCTTATACGCCCTAGACACGCCTCACCCTACATCTGTGTAGCCAGTTCCCATGAAAACGCCATCTCTGCCCTACTCCAAGGTAAAGTGGGTGGCATCTCATTCAGTAACGCCGACTGTTCTGCGGGCTCCAGGAGGTACAAAGAATACCTTGTCAGTTTCTAACCACTTGACCTTGACATCTGTGCAAAAGAGTTATCAGGTGTGTACAGTGCAAGACAAATCAAGTCTGGGGGGAAGTCACTAAAACAGATTGTCATCGTCTGGGAAAATGAAGCGCCGTACCATAGTCGTTTCAACTTTCTAGGCCCCTACCAACCAGCCTGTGACATAACACCCTGGGTATCCTCAGTTGTCATGTGTCATCAGTGTCACCACTTTGGTCACATAGCCAATCATTTTAGATCTCCAGTCACCTGTGTTTTATGCGCAGCCAATCATCCAACTAAAGAATGCCCTAATAAAGACCACGCTCTTGAGGCAGATGAGACTACATCCACAACCGTCAAGCACAAGTGTTCCAGGTGAGACTACATCCACAACAGTCAAGCACAAGTGTTCCAGGTGAGACTACATCCACAACCGTCAAGCACAAGTGTTCCAGGTGAGACTACATCCACAACCGGATGTAGTGAGACTACATCCCCCACGTTACCATCGCAGAACCCGGTAATCGCAGGCTGCTGGTAGATATCACATAACAAAGATACAAGATAGAAATACCAGCCGCCACACGTGTGACGGCTGGTACACAGTCCACAGGTGCAACTGGACTGTAGCCAAGTATAAGTGTTTATCGGCTGAGTACAGTGCGATCCGTCACCATATCGCTAAGTAAACTGTGTGGAAGGGATCGAGTAATGCGATTCCTAGTGTTTGAGTTATGATCCAGCAATGATACTCAAAATGTTTGGGATTGTGGACTCTGATTATTTCGTCCACCATGCTGTTCACCTCGTGCACTTACCACGTGATGCCCCAAAGTTATTTCAGCGTGCATTCAGTCAACCTTAAAAAAAATCACGCTAAAGTATATACCCGGTGTACATTATAAGCTCGCTCCCGAATTCATCAGTGTGGGAGCCAGGCGATTCTAGGCTTTAGTGTCTCGTAGCTACACCATCTCGTCATCCCTCGTTGCCTGAGTCAGTCTCAGCCACCTCCCGTGGCTACCCCACCCTCCATATTCCACCTCACATGGCTACCCCGCTCTCCTTACTCCGCCTCACGTGGCTTCCCTGCTCTTCTTACTCCGCCTCACATATTCACCTAGTTGTGCTTGCGGGGGTTGAGCTCTGCTCTTTTTGGACCGCCTCTCAACTGTCAATCAACTGTTTCTACTACTACCATTTTTTCCACACCCCACACACACACACACCCCAGGAAGCAGCCCGTGGTAGCTGACTAACTCCCAGGTACCTATTTACTGCTAGGTAACAGGGGCACAGGGTGAAAGAAACTCTGCCCATCGTTTCTCTACCCTGTGGCTACCCTGCTCTCCTTATTCCACCTTCTGTCTTCAACTAACAGGGGGTCATAGTGAGTGTGAATTTTTGCCAAGTGTGGAATATACCAGTACAATCAAGGTCATAGTGAGTGTGGGAATTTTTGCCGAGTGTGGAATATACCGGTATAATCAAAGTGAGTACTAAAACTATTATTTCACTGTATCATTCGTCTCAAGTGCCAAATTCCTTGTGTTGACCCAGTCAGCCGATCGGTGTTTGTTCTTCATAATCCTGCCACGGGAAGAAGTTCGATTCCCCGAGGAAGCACAATAGGTAAAGGCCTATTACAGCTAGTCTGTGTGATAACTGTAACTGAACCTTAAGTGTGTTTGTCATCGTACACTATATTTTACACATTTTGTTACTGTGCATGAGTTGTACCCTAGCAGCCGTAAGGTATGGACGTGTCGCCTGGCCTCTGTGGTAGTTGGGGTGTTTGCTGCTTTAGTCTGCAGGGCATGTAGGTGTCTCTATCCTCCCTGCTGTTCCTTCCTGGTTGGTGTGGATATGGCACGTTTGCTATGGGCGACATCATCTTTCCCATGCTGTGAGGGTCAACTCTGTGGGATTGGATTTTATTGGGCATGCAGGATACCCTGTCGTGGAGTTTGTCATGTGTGACATGCTCTCTGTATCCCGGTAATGGACATCTTCGATGTTGAGCTGGTAACTGCTCACCATGTAGTTATAAAGTTTGTGGGAGAAGCGGTGTGCCGTGCCTTTCTCCGAAGGTACGAGGGGTGTACCTTGCTGCTGAAGGATGGCACCGGATCTGTGGCCATTACAAATCGTAGCGGTGCCATGACGTATGTGAGTGTCCATGGGGCCCCCCATGGAGTTTCCCGAGACCTTCCTCTGACATTTCTTCCAGCTGTTTGGTGCCGTCGTTAGTATGCAGATGCACACGCTGTCTTCTGGCAAGTTTACGGGTATGAGGACCAACATTCGTACCCTAGGGATTCGCCTGCAGTCGGACGTTACATCTTCTGTCCGGCTTTTAGGGTACTACGTCCGGGTGTACTATGCCCGGCAACCACAAACTTGTTTTCGTTGTGGCCTGTTGGGGCATCAAGCTACGAGGTGCACTGAGGCTGTGACTGCTCCCATGAACATGTTCATGGAAGAGGATTTCCCGCCACTCCCGCTGGAAGAGGACTCTGGGGGTGAGAAAGTGAGCATCCCGTTAGAAGATGCGGCTCCCCCTGTGCCGCCCGACATTCCTCCGGTTGTGGTGGACCCTACTCTGGGAGTTGCAGTGCCGTCGGTTGATATTTCTGCTCCTGTCGCGATTCCTGCTGCTCCTATGGGCATTCCTGGTGGTCACTCCGAGGCATCGTCGTCTTCCTATCCCGCGTCTTCTGCTGCTGTGCCTGGCCCTGAGACCTCGCCTCGTGTTCTGGCTGTGATGGGTGCTGGGTTGGATACAGCTCCTCATCCTGTGCCTGGCCTCGTTCCCCATGTGGTTGAGGATGCTGCTGTTCTACGACGAGTGTTGGATAGCCCGGCTTGTGTTACGCATGTCTCTGAGTCAGCCTCCGGGTCTGATGGTGTGCGGCCGGCGCCAAAGCGTTCCCGGTGTTCTTCTGCTGCATGGGCTGATGTTGGCGAGTTTGACGACTGTGAATCTTCCGGCGACGGCGAGGTGGCTCCGGTTGCATTGTAATCTACAGTGGTGGCGGAGGTGCATTTGCCTGCGGATGCCAGTGCCAGTGTTTTGGTCTTCCCTTCTGGTGGGGTGTTTGTGGGTCATGATTCAGGTGCGTCGCCTGTGTCGGATGGTTCTGGTTCTTCGTGGGGGGTGGTTCCACCTGCTGCGATTTGTGGTGTGCATAGTGACCTAGTCTTGAAAAAGGATGCTCGCTCTGGGGGGTCCGTGCCCCCTTCCTCGTTCCCTGTTTCGTCGGCGGCGGTCTTGTTGCCTCTTCCGTCTCCAGCAGTCTCTTCTGTAGCTCCTGCAGTACCGGTGGAGGTGTTATCATCACGTCACCTTCTTCTCCTGTGCGTTCGGCGGCATGGCCGTCTCGGCGGCCTACGTATGCTTCTTCGGTGTCATCTGCTTCCAAGGAAGGGGTGTTTCGTGCTTCCCTGCCTCGTTATGCGACTTGCGACAGTGAGCTTCGGGAGTGGCCGTTTCCTCCTGATTTGGTGATTCCTGAGTTTATGCAAGCCCCACAGCGGAAGGGGGATCGACGCCCTACTGACATGGAATATTTGATTTGGGAGGCCTATAAGAAAAGGTATCCATGGGATAAGTTCCCTGAGAAGTTTGCTCCTGCCTCTGGAAGCTAGGTTCATGCCCCGTGATTCTTTTGTTTGGCTGTATGTTGTGGGTTGTTTTCCATTTGTGTGCATGGTTGTGGGGGTGCGGGTTTTGTGTGTGTGTGTGTGGGTGGGGCGGGTTTGTTTTCTCGGTTCCTGCATGCTCCGGTGTTTGTTATGCCTTATGTATTGCGATTATGTTTTCTGTATTGCGATTCTGCTGTCCTTTTGTTTCTATTGAGTATTTGTAATTTCCTTTAGTGTTGTATTTATTATCATTTTGTCTTGGTGCCTCTCCGTGTGTGGTTACGGTGCCGGTAGACGTGTTTCGTATAATTATGTTCTGGTGTTTGGGTTGTTGGGTGCGGGTTTGGGTACCGTGTGTTGTATTGTTGTCGTTTCTGTACTGTATTCCCCTGTGTTTGTATGTATTGTTGTTTTTGTGGTCGGCCTTTCAGGCCGGTATTTTGTGGTTGAGTACCTTTGTTCTTTTGTACTTTTGAGAGTTAGTGCTTTGACATTTTTGTGTTTTGTGCTGTTTTGTTCTAAGTTTGCTTTTATTGATTTATTGTATTTCTTCGCATGCTTGCATGTAAAAATTAAAATAAAAAAACTCCCAGGTACCTATTTACTGCTAGGTAACAGGGGCATAGGGTGAAAGAAACTCTGCCCATCTTTCTCTACCCCGTGGCTACCCCGCTCTCCTTACTCTGCCTTCTGTCTTCAATCAACAGGGGGTCATAGTGAGTGTGAATTTTTGCCTAGTGTGGAATATACCGGTACAATCAAAGTGAGTACGAAAACTATTATTTCACTGTATCATTCGTTTAAAGTGCCCAATTCCTTGTGTTAACCCAGTCAGCCGATCGGTGTTTATTCTTCATAATCCTGCCACGGGAAAAAGTTCGATTCCCCGAGGAAGCACAATAGGTAAAGGCCTATTACAGCTAGTCTGTGTGATAACTGTAACTGAACCTTAAGTGTGTTTGTCATCGAACACTATATTTTACACATTTACACATGCAGGGATTAAAAATATGAGTGTTATTGTACTATTATTGTATTCAATCCTTTTATTGACATAGTGTCAGTGTGTTGTGGTGTTCAGTGCTGTTGTTAAGCACTGCATTGTGCACTGTTTTGTGTTGGTCTAGTGACCCAGTGTTGTAGTGACGTAGTGTTCATTATTGTAAAGTCAGGGTTACTTAGTGTTCATTATTGTAAAGTACGGGTTACTTAGTGTTCATTATTGTAAAGTCAGGGTTACTTAGTGTTCATTATTGTGAAGTCAGTGTCATCGAGTTATTATAATTTACTTAACGTCAATGCGAGGTGATTAGCAATTGTGTTGACTAATCAATGTTTGTCAAGCGGTCTCAGTGATCGTCTAGCGTTAATGTAATTCGTTGTGAGTTAAGTTGAACTGTCAAGTTTGACAGGACCTTGAGCGATTACTCAGGGATTGCTAATTACCAGGAAGTTGTTGTTTGACTTCATTGAGTTCTTTTGATTGCTTGACTGTCTGTGTTGACATAGTGTTATTAACGTAGTTTACCTTGTTTGATGTGACTGTCTTGAAGACAGATTAACGTAATTGGATTTACTAAATAACGTAATGTAATTGATTTGATCAAGTGTCATCAGTCTGTCTTTGTGTATTAACGTAACTGATTGTTTGACTGCCGTCTTGAGAAGCGAGCCTTAACGTAATTACTTGAGTGTTGCCCGGAAGGCGAGTCTCAGTGACAGGTCTACCTGTTGTTTTATTTGTATTGTTATTATTGTTTGCCTCAGTCGTGTCGAACTGCCACTTGCGTCTGGAGTGGTCGCTCATTGTGTTAAGTGTAGTTAATGTTGGCACCGCGAGCGGTCTGTACCGAAAGTGCGTTTCTTCAGGTTTGCCTAGATTTGACAGCACCACGTCGGGCTTTAACGCAGTGTTAAACTATTCTTGTCTTGTATCCCCTAGTATTGAGTTTTATTATTAAATTGTTATTGTTGAAACTACAAGTGCCTTTATGGTTCACACCTTCTATAAGACCCTTGTACGGATTATTGACTCTGCCTTACGCTTGAAAGTGATCAAAGGTGTTGCTCTGGATACTTTGGACTCGAATCAATTTCATAGCCCAAACACATCAATAAATGATTAGTGTGAGACACCTATGAGCTACTCTGACAACTACCTCAGTAGTTACGGAAGCTCCATGACTCAGTGGTAAGGAGTGCCAAGATTTTGGCCTCTGGCAGCGGCTCTATGCCTCCCGTGTGCAGTCTTATATGCACAAATAATATGCTGTCATTACAGCATTNTTATGCTAGACTGGCCAACATAAGAACTGCCTTTAGAAACTTGTGTAAGGAATCTTTCAGAACCCTGTATGACACTTATGTAAGACCAATCCTGGAGTATGCAGCTCCAGCCTGGAGTACATACCTAGTTAAACACAAGACAAAACTAGAGAAGATTCAGCAGTATGCCACCAGGCTCGTCCCAGAACTGAGAGGAATGAGCTATGAGGAAAGGCTAAAGGAGCTGAACCTCACATGCCTGGAAAACAGAAGAGTAAGGGAAGACATGATAACCACCTACAAAATTCTCAGGGAAATTGACAGGGTGGACAAAGACAAACTCTTCACCATGGGTGGAACATGAACAAGGGGACACAGGTGGAAACTTAGTACCCAGATGAGCCACAGAGATGTTAGAAAGAATTTTTTCAGTGTCAGAGTAGTTAATAAATGGAATGCATTAGGGAGTAATGTGGTGGAGGCTGACTCCATACACAGTTTCAAACGTAGATATGATAGAGCCCAGTAGGCTCCGGAACCTGTACACCAGTTGATTGACAGTTGAGAGACGGGACCAAAGAGCCAAAGCTCGACCCCCGCAAGCACAATTAGGTAGGTACTATGACATGGAAGACAAACAAAACGCTGATGTAATTTACACTGATTTCGCAAAAGCCTTTCACAAATGTGACCATGGTGTTATTGCACATAAAATGCGTTCAAAAGGAATTACCGGAAAAATAGGCAGATGGATCTACAATTTCCTGACTAATAGAATCCAATGAGTAATAGTCAACAAAATAAAATCCGGACCAACAACCGTAAAGAGCTCAGTCCCCCAGGGTACTGTGCTTGCTCCAGTACTTTTTCTCATCCTCATATCGGACATAGACAAGGACATAACCTATAGTACTGTAACATCCTTTGCAAATGACACTAGGATTTTTGAGTAGACAACACAGAGGACACGGCAAACCTCTAATCAGATGTAAATCAGGTCTTTCTGTGGGCTACAGAAAATAACATGGTGTTTAACGAAGATAAGTTTCAGCTCATGCGCTAAGGAAAAAATGAAAATATAAAAACGGAAACCACGTACAAAACTTGGTCAAATCATAACATAGAACGGAAAGGCAATGTAAAGGATCGCTAATCCTTTACATTGGATCGCGGGTCGCTGTGCCCCAGAATCACCTCAAGGTAACCTCAAGATATGCAATAGTTGCCGTGATGGTCTACCTGCCGGGTTGGGTTTGGCTTCTTCGGTTGTTCTGGGTCCTTCGGGGACGTCCCTTCTGCCTCTCTCACGATTTCTGTGTTCGGCCTCCGGGTGACTAATCTCGGCTGCTGCGTCACCGGCTTTCTTTTAGTTTTTTGGGGGGAGTCAGCGTCTTGGTGCCTACCGAGCCCTTGCTCAAATGTGTTCATGGATGTGTCATCTCTTGCCTGGGGCTTTGTGCCCAGTGCTCACCAGGCCGGCTAGGAACGGTGTGGTCTGTTCTTTCGTTGGGCGGACAGCACGGTGCGGGAGTTGGCGGTGGTGTGGGTGGTGTTACCTGAACCCATCGTTCTTCAGTGGGTTCGGGTCGTTTGTGAATTGACGATCCGGCTCCATTCGGACTGCTCCACTGTGGTTCATTGTCTGAACCGTGGCGGTTCGATGAGGTCCTTGGCTCTTTGGGGCTGGTCGCCTCATGTGACTTGTTTGCCGAGTTCTCAGGGTTTGGCTCTCCTGGTCGTTCACGTTCTGGGGGTGTCCAACGTCTTGGCGGACAGCCTGTCTAGATTCATTTCCCTGCCCAATAGACCCACTGAATGGACGGTCGACATCAACTTGTTCAGTTGGCTCTGCCGGAAGTGGACCTCATCACGGCCAGTTTGCTGTGTTAATGATCGCCTCCCGGGTTTGTCTCTCTTGTGTTATTTTTGGGTAAGTAGCTCTCGGGAGCTGACGGGGCTCCCTCCAAAATATCATCTTTGAATTAAATGAAACACCATTTTCTGTGTGAGACCTGGAGGCTCCCCGACAACCCTCCTTCCAGTTTTTCGTGTGTTTGACATCCAGCGTCAGAACTGTAAGGTGGATAGCCGGGGGGGGGGGGGGTCTGGGGCTTCCCCTTCTCCCTCCTGGGGAGGAGGGGTTGTGCAGACGGCGGCGAGGTGACGTCATGCTCAGTTGCTTATTTTTATTTGGGGAGTTCTGTCCACTCGTTCGGCTTTCAGTAGCAATATTTTAACCAGAATAGGGGTTTGTTTTCGGGGCACTTACCTCTCTTTGTGCCTTTGCAGTATCTGTCACTTGTCCTTCTTACAAATTACGTCTGAATTTGGCTGTTTACCTGTATGACCGAAAATAGACGTAATATGAAAAATGAAAATAAAATTGGGATTTTTTTTCCAAACCAGTAAGTTAAGGATCCTCTGGTAGGTTAAGAGTGCAATATCACTCAATTTATTTCAATTTAAAATATTTGTGGCCCGTGACTGGAGAGTTTCAGGCTTTGAGGCCACTAAAGTTTCAAAACGTCATGAAAAATATTAATTGAATGTTTCCTTTCCTAACCTTTCCGATTAAGCTAGAGGACTTAGGACAGTACAACAGAAAAGGACAGTACATCACTTTCGTGAGCCGATTTCATTTCAAATTACGTCCATTTTTGGCCATAGCGTGTATACGAGCGAAGAGCGACATTATTTTTAAGAGGACGGGTTGAGATGTAATTACATTCCAACCTTCTTTTTAATGCAGTATCTGGTACACCTTACCACCTATCCTGCTTAATGCCACAGTACACAATACCTCCACTTCGACCTAATGTAAAATTGGGTACACCATACCACTACTTGTACCTTTTGCAGAATGTGGAGCACATTACCACCACTCCTGTATAATGCAGTATCAATATCACCATTCCTGCCTTATGAATTATCTGGTACTCCATACCACCACTCCCAACACTTAGTGGGCCCAGGCAGAGGTTTAGGACCCTCTCAGGAATATACTGTCTTCACTCAGAATGTTTGGAAATATGCTTATTATTTGGGTTGTGTGTGTTAATATAAACAGGAACACGTTGTACTGAACGAGGTGAGAACAGCTTGAGCTATGTCATCCCTTTGTGTGTATTTATACCTCAATATACTTATCTCAATTTTCACTACTGCCTTATCTATTACCTGGAACAATATACCACCACCACTTTTGCCTTCTGCAGTATCTGGTAAACATACCACCAATAATGCTTTATGCAGTATCTGGTACACTATACCACCACTATTGCCATATGCAGTATCTGGTACACTATACCACCACTATTGCCTTATGCAGTATCTGGTACACTATACCACCACTATTGCCTTATGCAATATCTGGTACACCATTTTAAAGCCATGGAAATTAAAAATTTCACCAATTTTCTATAACTTTTTACCCAGTCGTCGGTTGAAGTTGAAATTTTAATGCAAATTAGCTCTCCATAAATGATAACCAGTGAATAATCTCATAAAGCATAACTTAACACTTTACCCGAAAACTATCCATGCGTACCAAGTCTGAACTACAGAATTATACGTGTAATAACAAGATTTCCATGTCCCAGTGAGGAGGCATAAATCTCCTCACCGTTTTGTTTGACAATGTTGTGACAAGCGCAGAAGACAGGATCGCCACGCAGACCAAGCCTTCCTATGAATGAAATTTTTCCTTACACTCGTCAATCTCGCCCTACATTCGTAATTAACGTAAGGATAAGAGAGGATGCACACTAAATTTGCAACCAAAAAAAATTAACCACACTACTTTTGATAGTAGATGAAATCTGAGCGCCAAAGACAAAAATAAAAGAATTTAAACTTTATTTATCCAAC
>WNGS01058948.1:118942-131634 GCA_020271785.1 Procambarus virginalis
TGGAAAGCAGGAAGGCAAGCTGACAGGAAGGGAAGTAGAAAAAAAGGCAGTCAGGAAGGTAGGGAGGGAGAGAGAACTACAGGCGGGCAGGAAAGTCGGGAAGGAGAAATACAGGCAGGCTGTGAAGTACGCTGGCAGCAAGAAAGGTAGGCAGGTATTCAGGAATACAGACAAGCAGATAGTCAGGCTTACATGAAGGTGTGCAAGCAGGAAGCCAAGATCGTATGCCGGGACATGCAGGCAGGCAGACAGAGATGCAAGCAGACATGAGAGCAAGCAGAATGGCAGGCAAGCAGAATAATTAATGTAATTAATTACATTAATTCAATGACACTGACTTCACAATAAATGAATACAAATCAAAACAACACGGGGTCACGTAGACCAACACAATTGCAGTAGCAAAATACAGTGCTTAACCTCAGCACTGAACAACACTCACGACCGTCACAACAAATGTTATAAAATTAATGATAATACAATTTCAATAAAGTAAACACACTCTTACTTTTATCACTGCTTGTCTTCTGGAACGAAAGACAACACGGAAATGGTTAAACACAGAGTGATGGTATAATTAAACCACACTAAACCTCAATACAATTAATATAAAACCACAAAAATACTAAATGTGTAACAAAGTGTAAGATAACAATCACACTAGGGTCAAGTTACAGTTATCACACAGATTAGCTGTAATAGGCCTTTACCTATCGTGCTTCCTTGGTAATTGAACTCCTCCCCGTATTGAGATTATGAAGAACAGCACACTGGTCGGCTGAATTGATTCAGCACAAGGAATTAATGCGTGCTAGACGAATGATACAAAATATACATAGTTTGAGTACTCACTTTCAATTTATTACCGGTATCTTCTACAATCCACACTACAATCACACTCACTATGACCCGCTGTTGAGTGAAGATCATACACCACAGAGGCAGTCTGGGTTAATAGTGAACAGGGGGCAACACGGGTTGAGGTACCGTGAGGTGGGGTGGAGGTGGCGTGCTGGCAGATGAGGTGGCGAGCCACTGGGACTACCTGGGCTACAATCGCCTGTCTCCCAGGATACTGGAGAAGACGAGGGTGCATTTGGGTGCACACCAGTGAGAATTGCACTAGTGTGCTTTGCTGAAGGCACGCTGATGGGACGAAGATGGCCACCACGTGATAAGCACACGAGGTGGGCAGCACAATGGACGAAACAAAACAGATTCCACACCATCCTCAATTTTCCCATTAAGTCACTCAGAATTTTAACTCAAACACTTGGAACCGTATTCCTAGATTCCCTGTACACAGTTTACTTAGCGATATGGTAACGGTTCGCCTTTACTTTCTCCGACGATCACGGATACAACTGGTTACAGTTCTGTTTCTTCTGCAGCGATCACGTGTGGCGCGGAGTACACTTCCTTGTATCTTTTGAGTAATATATATATTACATGAAATCCAGTAACCTGCGCCCAGCGGTTACCGGATTCTGTGACAATAATGCTTAGACGGAATAGGTATACTTGAGCTTGCTGAACTATGCTGTAGACAGGAGAAATACCCGGTTTTTGGCCGAAACAAGATATTATGTCTACACAGCACAGCAACGCTCCTCGGAATGAGGTGCACTGGGCTAGAATGGAACCGGTGGTGTTCCCCTAGTCTTTTGAGACGGCCAATCAGGTGCCAGCATTCTAGAGGCCCATGGTGCCACGACCAATGAGAATCCCCTGCCGGTGACGCTTACACGCCGGCTAGGGGAAAACCGTTGAGACACTTAGCTCACAGTGCCTGGCTTCCTTCCCTGTATCTGGGCAGCCAGAATTAAAATTTATGCTAACGACTATCGCGAGTTTTCTGGACAGCTTTCCAAAGTGTCTGCTTTCCAAAGACACCCAATTACGACCTTCTAGTTGCTATAACAAGAAAGATAATATTTTGTGCACTCCTGTGCACTCTCTGCAATTTCCTGAAGTCAAAATGGCAATTTGCTACTTCTATCAAACATGTGTAAGTTAGCTAGAGGGTCAACCTCTGACATAGGGTACCTCTGTTCTAATACTTTATGGCTCCAAAGGTATGGTAATTATGCTTGCAAACTGCATATGATCTGAACAAATCCACAAGGGCCGTGACAAGGATACGAGCCTGCGTCCGAGATCATCCTAGACACTGCCTTAATCGGCTGAGCTACATGATCGTAGCTCAGTCGATTAAGGCAGCGTCTGGGATGCTCTCGGACGCAGGTTCGTATCCTAGTCACGGCCCTTGTTGATTTGTTCACTTGATGCATCACGCAATTGTGATTTCTGTGTGCATATGATCTATTATACCAATGTCTGTAAATCATAAGAAAATTACAACCTAATGCATGATGTAAATCAAAACATTAGTCTAGTTTCTTTATATATTATTACATAGACATAAAACATGGTTTGTATGTTATTCCAAATTAGGTACTAATTTGAGGCTCCTGGTGAGTACCTCCTGTTTCTATTGCCATCCATATCATCCAGGCGAGTATCCTAATTGTGCCATGACCATCCAAACCTTCCAGGCGAGTATCCTACTTGTACCATGACCATCCAAACCTTCCAGGCGAGTACCCTACTTGTACCATGACCATCCATAATTGCCTGGCGAATACATCCTTGCCCCATGACCATCCATTTCTGCATATTTAAAACTGCTGACCAGTATAAATAACAATGAACTAAAACATTTAATTTCCCGTGTAAATTCATCACATTATATGCCTACTGGTCAATTTGCATATACTGACTGTTTATCTAATTAATCATAGCCTCCATTTGCATACTTCACCATTTGCATACTACATGTGCTTTTGTAGGTAATCTGTTTTCCTCTGGTGTGCAAATTCGCCTATGTTAATGAACCTTTGCTATTTAAAATTTTGGAGAACAGCCTCATTAATAGCATCATAATACAAACCTTTATCAGTTGGATAAGCTGAGGACAGATTAGCTGGAAACAGGTAGGCCGTTGTCTGGTCAGCAGATGATGGATCAGCAGGTGATGGGTAAACAGATGAATGATCAGCAGGTGATGGGTCAGCAGATGATAGATCAGCAGGTGATGGGTCAGCAGATGTTGGATCAGCAGGTGACGAGTCACCAGATGGTGAATCTATTAGTATTTGGTCAACACATGCTGGATTAGTAGATGCTGTACCAGCAGGCACTATGTCAGCAGGTACTGTGGCAGCAGGTACTGTGCCACCAGGCACGGTGTCAGCAAGCAGGGTGTCAGCAGGGGCCGGGAGAGCCAGGGTGTGGACAAGAGACACAGTAGCAGCCATCACAATAAACAGCCGCAACACAGCAGACGTCGTCACCAAACTCTGCCTCTTCCTTGCCCTGTTAATCCTGACTTTCTTGTTGTGTGATTTTCTGTGGCCATTGTGGTGTGGTCTCATCATTGGCTCTCGCCACAACTGCTGCTGCTGTAGAGTACTTATGGGTGTGCAGCTTCTTCCTCTGATGCTGCTGCTGTTCTCAGACACTCCTCTGGCTGCTGATCTTGCTACAACTGCTGTCTTCGTCAGATACTGCTCTTGCTCCTATCAATGTTCTTCACTGTAATAGAAAAGAGATAAAATATTGCAATTAAAATCAAATTTGTATATAAAATCCAAATGCTTATGTTATTGCAATGCAATAATGTATGCATTTTATTTAAATCTTTATTTCTCATTTCTTGCTGGAACCATTTAAACCTTCCTATCAAGTTTCACTTTGTACTATGACCATCCATACCTTCCTGGCGGGAACCTCCTTCTATAATAACCATCCAAACCTGCCTGGCGAGTACATCTTGCATAATGATCATCCAAACCTGCCTGGCGAGTACATCCTTGCATAATGATCATTCAAACCTGCCTTGTGAGAACATCCTTGCACCATGACCATCCCAGCCTGCCTTGTGAGTACATCCTTGCACCATGACCATCCCAGCCTGCTTTGTGAGTACATCCTTGCACCATGACCATCCCAGCCTGCCTTGTGAGTACATCCTTGCACCATGACCATCCCAGCCTGCCTTGTGAGTACATCCTTGCACCATGACCATCCCAGCCTGCCTTGTGAGTACATCCTTGCACCATGACCTTCCCAGCCTGCTTTGTGAGTACATTCTTGCACATGACCATCCAAACCTGCCTCTGAGTACATCCTTGCATCATGACCATCTATACCTGCCTGGCGAGTACATTTTGCGTCAGGACCATCCATACCTGTCGAGAAAAAACCGACCTACCTCTATAATCCTAGTTACAATATGAAGATAATTGCGCTGCGGTTCTTGTACTAACCTATTAACCAATACTAACACAAATTGATTTAAAAACTCATTCAAAGAAAACGAGATTATAAACGTGGGATATATAGCCCCCGTCACAACAAAATATATTAATAAAATAATAATAATCACTAAAAACTTCCAGTTCAGTGTTAAAATTAATAAAAAACTGTTCCCTGTAACTGGATCAAATAAATTTACCAGTAAAATTAACGCCGCCCTTCCTTCGTCCAAAAATGGGCAAACTTTAGCCGGTTCCAATAACGTGACTGAGCCGGGGAAGGAGGACGGCGGCCATTGTGGAATGAACACTGCTCGCGTGATTTAGTAAAAAAAACAGCTACGTTTATGCTCGTGAACCCGAGCCATCTAGACGTTCTTCAGCTGCCGCGACCTCAAATAACGGGAGTACCTCGTTTCCGGCTGTTTAAAAAAACTAACATTATTTTGTAGGGGCCCTAGAATATTATTTAAATGGAACCGGTGATGAGGCTGGCGAACACCCAAAACCGGGTGAGCCTCTCACAATCTAGAAATATTCTTAGTACTAATAATTTAAATGCGCAATATCTGTGTAGGAAGTAAAGTTGCAGTTGTTAGATTGTATTCTTCCGGCAGATCTGTGGTCACCTGGGAATTAAGCGTCAGCAACCTGTCGCCACTAGGGAACAGACACCATAGCCACGAGGCTTAGTCCTGGCACACTGGTCCACTAGGGAACAGACACCATAGCCACGAGGCTTAGTCCTGGCACACTGGTCCACTAGGGAACAGACACCATAGCCACGAGGCTTAGTCCTGGCACACTGGTCCGCTAGGGAACAGATACCATAGCCACGAGACTTAGTCCTTGCACACTGGTCCACTAGGGAACAGACACCATAGCCACGAGGCTTAGTCCTGGCACACTGGTCACGTGTCCCTCTGATATCCACACTGAAGTCTTCACACAGCTAAGGCCTTCGTGTACAAACTAACCCCAGTACAATAATAAACTAACCTTAATACACACACAGAAATCACACTAGCATGATGCATCAAATGAACTTGTCCACAAGGGCCGTGATGAGGGTTCGAACCCACGTCTGAGAGGATCCCAGACGCGCCTTTATCGACTAGGCCACGACATGGTAAAACAATTGCAACCGGGAGTTCCACCTGGCCTCACACGGATCCTGCAGCCTCTCCGAGACACTAACCAGGGTTTTACACAACTCCCCCATGAACTCGGGCTCAGTCAATAAGGTGTTCTACCTCTTCGCCCTTATTTCATTACACTCAGAAATCACAATATCGTGATGAGGCCAAGTGGAACTCCCGGTTGCAATTTTTTTACCATGTCGTGGCCAAGTCGATTAAGGAGCGTCTGGGATCCTCTCAGACACAGATTCGAACCCTCATCACAGCAATTGTGGATTTGTTAATTTTAACTTTTAGTAAAATTTGCTATCAACCGATTGATAGGTTACTTAATTAATTAACCCCCAAATTGTGTTGGGATATGACTTATGGGAGATTTTAAATCCATACAGTCCGCTCAATTAAACATACAGTCCACTAAGCTATGGAAAGAATTAATAATTAAATCAATTATACATCATAAATAAAATTACATCAAATTAAATAATTTTTAAATATATTTTTTTAATTATCAGGGGAAAGCGCCAAGCCATTACGACTTTATAGAGCTGGGAAGGGGTCAGTATAAGGATTTGGGATGGGGCGGGGGAAAAGTAATGGTGCCCAACCACTTGGACGGTCGGGGATTGAATGCCGACCTGCATGAAGCGAAACCCACAATACCTGTCTGGCGAGTACATCCTCGCACCATGACCATCCATAATTTACTGGCAACAATGTTGTATCCAGATTATTTTGTAACATTAGTTAGTCTCTCTCCCAACGTACCGGCGGCGTAAGTAGTGGATGGAGCGTGAGGAGGAGTAAGTGGCAAATGGATTGGAGCCAGTGGGCTACTCAGGACTCCAGTAGAGGCAGCGAGTCACAGAGGTGACCTCAAGTGCAATATGAGACGGTCATTGTTAGGCCTCATTTATTGTGAGAACACTGTTGACATGTTGACCGGAAGTGGTTTGGGAAGGCTCAATAGTTAGAGGATGTTGAATAAAAGAGACGCCTGCAATGTGGCATATTTCATTCTGCAGAGGACCATGATGCTGGTGGTGTGGACCTGGTATGGTGAGGACCATGATGCTGGTGGTGTGGACCTGGTACGGTGAGGACCATGATGAGGTGGATCATTACAAATGAGGTGGATCATTACAAATGAGGTGGTAGAGGTACTGGGATTAAAATAGAGAAAATAAATTTAGTGATTATTCTAATATACAAACCGCCAGATGCAACGGCTGAGGAATTCACAGAACAGATAAACAAAATAGAGAATAGCCTTGATAATTTGGAGAACCCAATACCTGATATTATCTTCTTAGGTGACTTCAACTTGCCTAGTCTCAGGTGGAGAATAGCAAACAATAATATTATACCAGGGAATCTATCAGGACCTAACCAACCACAGATTAGAGAACTACTTAGATTCTGTGACAAATTTTCACTCACTCAGCAGATATCGGAGCCAACGAGAAATAAAAATATTCTCGATCTGGTCTTTACGAACAATGAAGACATTATCAGAGACATTACGATATCAGATACCACATATTCAGATCACAAGCTCATTGAAGTGCAAACTACCATCAATACTCAGAATAGACCTAAAACGTTGATAAAGCGAGAGGGGCTATTCAGTAAATTCAATTTTAATAATAAAAGGATAGACTGGGAGATAATAAACAGGGAACTTAAAAACATTCCATGGGAAACTGTTTTAAGTAATAAAAGTCCTACAGAAGGAATAGAAAAACTGACTTCGGAAGCGTATCAAGTCTGTCTGAAACATGTTCCTTTGAGGAAAGCCAGAAAGAGATCCAACGTAGAAAGAGAACGCAGAAGACACTATAAACGCAGGAAAAGAATAACGGAACTGCTTATGCAGACACGAATTTCCCGTCAAAGAAGGAATAATTTAAATAGGGAGATTGAAGAAATCGAGCGGAAATTGAAACACTCATATGAAACTGAAGAAAGGCAGTTAGAACAGAAAGCAATTCAGGAAATAAAGAAAAATCCAAATACTTCTTCACATATGCGAAATCAAAAGCAAAAACTACTGCCAGTATTGGACCTATTCGTACAAGTGAAGGTTCATACACGGAGGATGACAAAGAAATTAGTGAAATCCTAAAAAAGCAGTATGAGGACATGTTTAGCACTCCAATAAACAACATGAAAGTAGAAGATCCAGACAATTTCTTTATGCGGGATATCCAAACCCCTGTAAATATAACTGATATCAACACGAGCGCACTAAATTTTGAAAGAGAAATTGAAAACATGCCCATGCACTCGGCCCCAGGTCCAGACTCATGGAATTCAATATTTATAAAGAAATGCAAAGTGCCGGTAGCACAGGCACTCAGTATAGTGTGGAGGAAGAGCTTGGACACGGGGAGATACCAGATGCACTTAAAGTGGCAGACATAGCCCCTCTACACAAGGGAGGGAGCAAAGCATTGGCAAAGAATTATAGACCAGTTGCACTAACATCGCACATAATAAAAGTATTTGAGAGAGTGATTAGGAGTCAGGTCACCAATTTCATGGAGACCAATGACCTTCACAACCCAGGCCAACATGGATTTCGAGCGGGAAGATCGTGCCTCTCACAGCTACTTGAGCACTACGATAAAGTCACTGAGGCATTAGAAGAAAACAGAATGCTGATGTGATATACACGGACTTCGCAAAGGCTTTCGATAAATGTGACCATGGCGTGATAGCACACAAAATGAAGTCAATGGGAATAACCGGTAAAGTAGGACGCTGGATACTCAGTTTTCTGTCAAACAGGACTCAGCGAGTAACGGTCAACCATATAAAATCTAGTCCAAGTGCAGTTAAAAGCTCTGTACCTCAGGGTACAGTCCTTGCACCGCTGCTTTTCCTTATTCTCATATCAGATATAGACAAAAATACAAGTCACAGCTTCGTATCATCCTTTGCAGATGACACAAAAATCAGTATGAAAATTACCTCGGCTGAAGACATTGAAAAACTTCAAGCTGATATTAATAAAGTTTTCGACTGGGCATCAGAAAATAACATGATGTTTAACAGTGATAAATTCCAGGTACTCAGGTACGGTAAAAATGAGGACCTTAAACATAATACAGAGTACAAAACACAATCAAATGTGCCCATAGTAGGAAAACAGCATGTAAAGGATTTGGGAATAATGATGTCTGACGACCTAACGTTTAGGGAGCATAACCAAGCAAATATTGCGACAGCCAGAAAAATGATAGGATGGATTACGAGAACTTTCAAATCCAGGGATCCATCACAATGCTTGTACTCTTCAAGTCACTTGTGCTGTCCCGTCTTGAGTACTGTTCAGTACTCACTTCCCCCTTCAGAGCAGGAGAGATTGCTGAAATAGAGGGAATACAGAGAACATATACAGCACGTATAGACGCGATAAAGCACCTAAATTATTGGGATCGTCTCAAAGCTCTCCAAATGTACTCACTAGAAAGAAGACGAGAGAGATATCAAATATATACACCTGGAAGATACTGGAGGGCCAGGTCCCAATCTACACAGTAAAATAACAACGTACTGGAGTGAACGATATGGAAGAAAATGCAGAATAGAACCAGTGAAGAGCAGGGGCCATAGGCACAATCAGAGAACACTGTATAAACATCAGAGGTCCGCGGTTGTTCAACGTCCTCCCAGCAAGCATAAGAAATATTGCCGGAACAACCGTGGACATCTTCAAGAGGAAACTAGATTTATTCCTCCAAGGAGTTCCGGACCAGCCGGGCTGTGGTGGGTATGTGGCCTGCGGGCCGCTCCAAGCAACAGCCTAGTGGACCAAACTCTCACAAGTCAAGCCTGGCCTCGGGCCGGGCTTGGGAGTAGAAGAACTCCCAGAACCCCATCAACCAGGTATCAACCAGTATGATGCTGGTGGTGTAAGACCTGGTAGGGTGAGGACCATTATGCTGGTGGTGTGGACCTGGTATGGAAAGGATCATGATGCTGGTGGTGTAGACCTGGTATGGTGGACCATGATGCGGTGGTGGTGTGACCTGGTATGGTGAGGACCCTGATGCTGGTGGTGTGGACCTGGTATGGTAAGGACCATGATGCTGGTGGTGTGGACCTGGTATGGAGAGGATCATGATGCTGGTGGTGTAGACCTGGTATGGTGAGGACCATGATGCTGGTGGTGTGGACCTGGTATGGTGAGGACCATGATGCTGGTGGTGTGGACCTGGTATGGTGAGGACCATGATGCTGGTGGTGTAGACCTGGTATGGTGAGGACCATGATGCTGGTGGTGTGGACCTGGTATGGAGAGGACCATGATGCTGGTGGTGTGGACCTGGTATGGTGAGGACCATGATGCTGGTGGTGTGGACCTGGTATGGTGAGGACCATGATGCTGGTGGTGTGGACCTGGTATGGTGAGGACCATGATGCTGGTGGTGTGGACCTGGTATGGTGAGGACCATGATGCTGGTGGTGTGGACCTGGTATGGTGAGGACCATGATGCTGGTGGTGTGGACCTGGTATGGTGAGGACATGATGCTGGTGGTGTGGACCTGGTATGGTGAGGACCATGATGCTGGTGGTGTGGACCTGGTATGGTGAGGACCATGATGCTGGTGGTGGGACCTGGTATGGGAGGACCATGATGCTGGTGGTGTAGACCTGGTATGGTGAGGACCATGATGCTGGTGGTGTGGACCTGGTATGGTGAGGACCATGATGCTGGTGGTGTGGACCTGGTATGGAGGACCATGATGCTGGTGGTGTGGACCTGGTATGGTGAGGACCATGATGCTGGTGGTGTGGACCTGGTATGGTGAGGACCATGATGCTGGTGGTGTGGACCTGGTATGGTGAGGACCATGATGCTGGTGGTGTGGACCTGGTATGGTGAGGACCATGATGCTGGTGGTGTGGACCTGGTATGGTGAGGACCATGATGCTGGTGGTGGGACCTGGTATGGTGAGGACCATGATGCTGGTGGTGTGGACCTGGTATGGTGAGACCATGATGCTGGTGGTGTGGACCTGGTATGGTGAGGACCATGATGCTGGTGGTGTGGACCTGGTATGGTGAGGACCATGATGCTGGTGGTGTGGACCTGGTATGGTGAGGACCGTGATGCTGGTGGTGTGGACCTGGTATGGTGAGGACCATGATGCTGGTGGTGTGGACCTGGTATGGTGAGGACCATGATGCTGGTGGTGTGGACCTGGTATGGTGAGGACCATGATGCTGGTGGGTGGACCTGGTATGGTGAGGACCATGATGCTGGTGGTGTGGGGACCTGGTATGGTGAGGACCATGATGCTGGTGGTGTGGACCTGGTATGGTGAGGACCGTGATGCTGGTGGTGTGGACCTGGTATGGTGAGGACCATGATGCTGGTGGTGTGGACCTGGTATGGTGAGGACCATGATGCTGGTGGTGTAGACCTGGTATGGTGAGGACCATGATGGTGGTGTGGACCTGGTATGGTGAGGACCATGATGCTGGTGGTGTGGACCTGGTATGGTGAGGACCATGATGCTGGTGGTGTGGACCTGGTATGGTGAGGACCATGATGCTGGTGGTGTGGACCTGGTATGGTGAGGACCATGATGCTGGTGGTGTGGACCTGGTATGGTGAGGACCATGATGCTGGTGGTGGACCTGGTATGGTGAGGACCATGATGCTGGTGGTGTGGACCTGGTATGGTGAGGACCATGATGCTGGTGGTGTGGACCTGGTATGGTGAGGACCATGATGCTGGTGGTGTGGACCTGGTATGGTGAGGACCATGATGCTGGTGGTGTGGACCTGGTATGGTGAGGACCATGATGCTGGTGGTGTGGACCTGGTATGGTGAGGACCATGATGCTGGTGTGTGGACCTGGTATGGTGAGGACCATGATGCTGGTGGTGTGGACCTGGTATGGTGAGGACCATGATGCTGGTGTGGTGTGGACCTGGTATGGTGAGGACCATGATCTGGTGGTGTGGACCTGGTATGGTGAGGACCATGATACTGGTGGTGTGGACCTGGTATGGTGAGGACCATGATGCTGGTGTGTGGACCTGGTATGGTGAGGACCATGATGCTGGTGGTGTGGACCTGGTATGGTGAGGACCATGATGCTGGTGTGTGGTGTGGACCTGGTATGGTGGGACCAGTACTGGTGGTGTGGACCTGGTATGGTGAGGACCATGATGCTGGTGTGTGTGGACCTGGTATGGTGAGGACCATGATGCTGTGGTGTGGACCTGGTATGGTGAGGACCATGATGCTGGTGGTGTGGACCTGGTATGGTGAGGACCATGATGCTGGTGGTGTGGACTGGTATGGTGAGGACCATGATGCTGGTGGTGTGGACCGGTATGGTGAGGACCATGATGCTGGTGGTGTGGACCTGGTATGGTGAGGACCATGATGCTGGTGGTGTGGACCTGGTATGGTGAGGACCATGATGCTGGTGGTGTGGACCTGGTATGGTGAGAGGGCGGTGTGTAACCTGGTATGGTGAGGACCGATGCTGGTGGGTGTGGACCTGGTATGGTGAGGACCATGATGCTGGTGGTGTGGACCTGTATGGTGAGGACCATGATGCTGGTGGGTGTGGACCTGGTATGGTGAGGACCATGATGCTGGTGGTGTGGACCTGGTATGGTGAGGACCATGATGCTGTGGTGTGGACCTGGTATGGTGAGGACCATGATGCTGGTGGTGTGTGACCTGGTATGGTGAGGACCATGATGCTGGTGGTGTGGACCTGGTATGGTGAGGACCATGATGCTGGTGGTGTGACCTGGTATGGTGAGGACCATGATGCGGTGGTGTGGACCTGTATGGTGAGGACCATGATGCTGGGGTGGTGTGGACTGGTATGGTGAGGACCATGATACTGTGGTGTTGACCTGGTATGGTGAGGACCTGATACTGGTGGTGTGGACCTGGTATGGTGAGGACCGTGATGCTGGTGGTGTGGACCGGTATGGTGAGGACCATGATACTGGTGGTGTGGACCTGGTATGGTGAGACCATGATGCTGGTGTGGGTGGACCTGGTATGGTGAGGACCATGATACTGGTGGTGTGGACCTGGTATGGTGAGGACCATGATGCTGGTGGTGTGGACCTGGTATGGTGAGGACCATGATACTGGTGGTGTGGACCTGGTATGGTGAGGACCATGATGCTGGTGTGTGGACCTGGTATGGTGAGGACCATGATGCTGGTGGTGTGGACCTGGTATGGTGAG